>VSMD01046859.1:0-44797 GCA_008750895.1 Mirza zaza | reverse complement strand
CAGAACTTGATGTAAAAGCAAGAGGAGGGTTTATTCCAGCGCAGCGCAGGGGCGTGCAGCGTCACCACACCAGGGAGCTGCCGCGCCGAAGCTTTGAAACTTGGGACTCTTATAGGCAAAAACCACACGCAGGTGGCCAGGAATTCAAAGGCAAAAACCACACGCAGGTGGACAGGAAGCCACACGCAGGTGGCCAGGAAGTCATAGGCAAAATCTATACGCAGGTGGCCAGGAAGTCATGGGGTCAAGGGGTGGGGAAATTCTTTAAGCTCTATTCTTGTGTAATTATGTACTGGTCGAGGTCAGTTTTGGGAATTTGCAACAATTACCGGTGGGGTTGAGCATCATTTACAAGTGGGGAAGCTTTGTTACACTTGGATACCTAAGAACAAGCGTGGTTACAGCAAGCAAAAACGGCTGGTAATTTTTCTTACATTTTACACCTTCACCCCTTCTAATTAATGGCCCTTCAAAGACTACAGGCCAGCCCACCCTTTGATTATTTCTATTTCACAGATGGAGAAACTGAGAGTAAGAAAAATCCTAAAGATTGTCGAGCATCTAGTTGTTGACAGAATCTGTAGTAAGGAGCTCTGTGTTTTTAATAATTCTGTTCGGTGAACATCTTCTGTGTAGGAAGAGTTTCTGGAAGGTGAGGATGAGTGGAAAACCTGATAGTTTAAAAGCTCTTCAGCTGGGTGTTTTGGCACATTCCTATAGTCCCAGCTACTCCGCAGGCCAAGGCAGGAGGATGACTTGAGCCCAGCAGTTCAAAAGCAGCCTGGGCAACATAGGGAGACCGTGTCTCAATCAATCAGTTAAATTTGGAAAGGCTCTTTAGTATTGGAAGCAGGAAAAGCAAACTGAGGAGAGGCCCTGCCCTGTTCATTGGAGCAGTGTCGCTTGCTACCTATTCCTTCTGGAGAACATCAGCCTCACTGCCTATAATCTCACCACAATAACTTCAGCTCTTTAATTCTTGCAGGTTTTTCTTATGTCTTAAATTGCAAAAACCCCTGAAAGGGTCTTACCCTCCTACCGTGGTTTTCCGGAGCCTCAGTCAGAGAGCAGGTAAGACAGCAGCAGAGATTAGAAGCCAGTCAGGGCACAGCATAGATGGAGGCTGCCACTGTTTGGAAGGCAGCAGGAAGGCAGAGGCTGTGGGACAAGGAGGCCCGTGCCTATCAGCCAGGTGCTCACCTGAGGGCCACCCCTGGAAAGAGAGACATTCAAGTTAAACAGCAAATGAGTTTTTCTAAGAGCTCATTCCTTCTCTAATTCAGTAGTGAAATACTGCCTAGATGTACTTGAATCACCTTCAGGGGCTTGTAAAATACCCCTGAAGAGATTTAAGTGATTTCCCCTGAGAATTCTGTGACTTAATGGTAGCTCCATAAGGAATGGAAGTGACACCATGGTCATATAGGAGAAAATAATTATTTTCTCCTGTTCGGAGGCAGAGCTGGGGCATCATAGAGACATAGCGGCAAGGAGTACAGTCTCCAGGAGACTGTACCATGGGCTTCCAGCCTGGGGCTTCCTGCGGATCTGCTGACTTCCAGAGGAAACAGATGGGAAGAAGAAGGTAGCAGCTCTCCCTGCCTTGGGCCCAACTTAATCTGGTCTCCAACTAACTATGAAATGCAAACTTACTTTCTGCTTCAAAGGACCCTAAATTCTTTCTGGAACAACCCTGGAAACAGAAGACTGAATTGAAGTTCAATATCTGGACTGTTAATTCTCTTTTCTTAGATTTAAGAAAATGTAATCTCAAATTTCAGACCTAATAGTCTCACATTTACACGGAGCTCACATTTATACAGAGCATACACTGTATAGTATTGTCTTCCAAAAGAATGAGATGCTTCCTTCCTGTTTCATAAAGGAAAGGAAATGGGCTAAATGAGAAATATTTCCCCTACAGAAATAAACACCACTTGCTCATTGCAAAGTTCATTTTTATGTCTGATAAATAGAGGAGACTGTAAGGGCGGCCTTGCAAAAATAATAGGAAAATACCTAATGCCACAGTTTCCCTAGTAACAGTTAAAGATCAATCTAAGAGTTCTCTCACTAACAGGCACCCTGCAGGAGTTCTGTTTTGCACAACTTCTGAAAAGAGCTGAATGAATGGGAAAGAGATGCAAATCTCTCTCTTTCAAAATTGTTCTTTGAGAATCTGCTTTTACTGAGTTCCTGAGTAAAGAGCAGTGGAAGAAGCTATGGCCTCAGCCATATCTCCTGTGATAATCCCTTCTCCCTGGAAGGGCAGGAAACCAAGTCTTGGACTTGGACAACCTTGCAATTTTTGTTATCTATCTGAAGCTGCTTTTGTTATCAACTGACAGCCATCACTATTTTTTTTCTCTTTGTCCCCCTTAAAATCAGTGAGCCACTGGCCCTTGCTGCTGGAACCCCCTTCTCTTTCTTTGGGATGCCACGCTGCCATATATCTCTCTCTCCTCCTCTCTCCTCCTCTCTCCTCTCTCTCTCTCTCTCATTCTCTCTGCCCTTCTAAAGGATAAAATAAACTTTTTTTTACTTTTTTTTTATTATTATTATTATTATTTTTTTTATGATTAGGGTATCCTTAGATTTTTTTTTTTTTTTTTTTTTACTTTTATATATCTTTTTTTCTTTTTTCATTTTTTTTTTGTTTGTTCGTTTTGAGACAGAGTCTTGCTTTGTTGCCCAGGCTAGAGTGAGTGCCATGGCGTCAGCCTAGCTCACAGCAACCTCAAACTCCTGGGCTCAAGCAATCCTTCTGCCTCAGCCTCCCAAGTAGCTGGGACTACAGGCATGCGCCACCATGCCTGGCTAATTTTTCTCTATTTATTAGTTGGCCAATTAATTTCTTTCTATTTATAGTAGAGATGGGGTCTCACTCTTGCTCAGGTTGGTTTCGAACTCCTGAGCTCAAATAATCTGCCCACCTCGGCCTCCCAGAGAGCTAGGATTACAGGCATGAGCTACTGCACCCGGCCTACTTTTTTTTTTTTTTTTTTCTGAGACAGAGTCTCACTTTATTGCCCAGGCTAGAGTGAGTGCCGTGGCATCAGCCTAGCTCACAGCAACCTCAAACTCCTGGGCTCAAGCAATCCTGCTGCCTCAGCCTCCCAAGTAGCTGGGACTACAGGCATGTGCCACCATGCCCGGCTAATTTTTTCTATATATATTAGTTGGCCAATTAATTTCTTTCTATTTATAGTTGAGATGGGGTCTCGCTCTTTCTCAGGCTGGTCTCGAACTCCTGAGCTCGAAATGATCCGCCCACCTCGGCCTCCCAGAGAGCTAGGATTACAGGCGTGAGCCACCGCGCCCGGCCCCTAATTAGGTTTTGTGTTGGTCCAAATCTATAACTCAGATTCTCAAATTACTCTTCATCCACATTTTAAACGTAACCAGGTTTCTACATAGGTTTGGGATCTGAGAGGCATGCAAGCTTCCCAATGGCTTTGCTGTCATTCCTGTCATTCCACCGGGACCCTCCTCTTTGCACTAGGGTAGTGATCTGGAAACTCACAGAATGCCATACCAAGGACTTAGTAAGAATCTGGGCTTGTGTTAGGTGATTTGGAGAAGTGTTTGAAGAACTGGGGCTTTGCTCTGAATTAGAAGCTATGAGAAAGTAAAAGTAACTCTATCAGTGGGAATTTTAATAATTTTATCTAGAAGACAAAAGGAATGAAGTGAAGCTAAATCTGTAATGGGTAAAGCAGCATCAGTCACTCACACAAGACAAAAAGGAGGATTGGGGGCATGTTTGTGGTTTGGACAACGTGCTTATTTGGTCTGTGTTCGGCCATGATTATGGGATGAGCAGTCCAGTTTTTAATCACACTCTACCTTAGCTGGCAAAGTGGCCTCCTCTGATATTGATGTTTTATGAAATTATTTATTCTCAACAGTGCAACACCACTGCCAGACTCTGGGTGCCAGGCCAGCTCTGGGGCTGTTCTTCCCTTTCTGGTTGTTATTGCTATTGATAATGGAATATTGCTAGTGTTCAGGTTCACTTTTTGGCTTAGAGAACCAAAAGGAGGGGCCCTGGAACAGGTGAACATCGGCAGAGCCCAAGGAGGAAGCTCATGTGCTTTATCTGTAGGAGGGTACATGCAATTGTAGGGGCCAAGTGTAGAACAGGAATGGGAGTAGGAGTGACTCCATGACAGGCTGAACCTCCCGGAGTAGGCCTAAGTTTCGGTTTCCCCGAGGAGGGTCCTCCCCGTTCCCCGAAATGATGATGATTACAACTAAAGAGTCCTGGGGCTAGGAACCGACCAATCAGTAGCCAAAACGACCTCGGAGCCAATCAATTAGGAGCCAATGCGATCAGCCACTTTTAAAGGAGCGAATGAACTAAGGGGGGGAGGAGGGATGGTGTGTCCTGCATATGTAACCCACAAAAAAGTATAAAAGTTCAACCTTTACCCCAGGGCAGGGTCCTGCTCCTGAGGGAAGCCACAGCATTGGTGCTCTGGGACTTGGACCCTAGCTTGAGCTAGCCAATAAACTCCTTTGTTATTTGCAGCCTCGGTGACTCTGCCTCTCTGTTCTTGGGGCTGTAGGAAACTGGCTGTAACACAAGGGGAAACTTCCCTTTACCCTCTAAAGGTTCACTGAAAAATCAACTCAGAAAAGGCCTATTTATAGAAGAAATGGCGTACAAATTTATTAAGGACTGAATGGGGCGGTGGCTCACACTTTTAATCCCAGCACTTTGGGAAGCTGAGATGGGAGGATCGCTTGAGGCCAGCATTCAAGCCTGGGGCAACATAGTAAGACCCCATCTCTATAAAAAATTTTAAAAATTAGCCAGGTGTGTGCCTATAGGCATAGCTACTGGAGAGGCTGAGGCAGGAGGATCACTTTACCCCAGAAGTTCAACGTTATGGTGAGCTCTAATCACGCTACTATACTCCTGCCTGGTCAACAGAAACCTTATCTCAAAAAAAAAAAAGAAAATGTGCCTGGTGGGTAGAACCACAGAATGATTTCCTCCACCCCCTGATGGAGTATAGAAGCTTATATAGCATCTCTAGTTACAGAAAGAATGGGGCCTGCACTATGACAAAACAGTTTATGGGAGGGGGA
Organism: Mirza zaza; assembly: GCA_008750895.1. Classification (NCBI taxonomy): domain Eukaryota; kingdom Metazoa; phylum Chordata; class Mammalia; order Primates; family Cheirogaleidae; genus Mirza; species Mirza zaza. Next base: position 39,703 of record VSMD01046859.1, on the reverse strand, counting down.
GAAGAGGAGGCTTGGCTGGCAAAGGTGGTCTTGTTATGTAGGTGAAACCTCATAGGTAGCACCCCTCAGACAGAATAGATGGCAAATGTTTCTTTCAGACCTTGAAGGTATCAGGTGCTCAGTTAATCTTTCCTAGATCAGGACAAGGGAAGGCCTGGCTGCACCAGTGCAGATTTTCTCTACCAGTGCAAATCTCCCCCACAAAAGGTGGTTTTCAGATGTATTTCCAGCCCCTTCTGAATAGCCATTTTGACACATGTCGAAGAAGTATATTTTGGGGCAAAATATTTTGATTTCCTTCAAGACATTAGAGCCAGGTATTGAAAGGGAGAAAAAAAATGTTATTTTTTTCCTCAGCTATCATAAGTTCTTAGCTGGGACACCACTATAACAAAAGATAGATTAACAGAAAAAAAAAAGGTCTATGAACTTATTAATTTGCAGGTGAACACAGGAGCCATGTACAATGGGTGAGACTCAAAGGAGGGGCCAGATGGCTGAAGTTTTTATATCACCCTGAGACTACTACATAAAGAATAAGAGCTTGGGGCTTCTCAAGAGACAGGTGGCCTTGCAGGTTATGGGAAAGTGAAGGGAAGAAAGTGTGACAAGCAAAGGCTGTCTTGTTACGCAGATGAAAACACCAACAGGTCCAGATCTCATAAAAAATAGGTGGTAGCCTGTGGTAAAAGTTTCTCTGTCAGACCTTTAAAAGTATCAGGCTTTCAGTCTCTTTTTCCTGTGAGTTAATCTTTCCTAAATTCGGATAAGGGGGGGCCTCAGAGAAAGCCTGTTTGCATCTGCTGTTTACTTCATTTGACTAATGTAGATTTCCTCTACAGATGCAAATCTCCCCCACAAAAGACAGCTTTTCAGGGCTATTCTTGTGTTTGCAGCCCCTCAGAATAGCCATCTCAAAATATGCCAAAGAAGGATATTTTGGGGTAGCATATTTTTGGTTTTCTTCAGTATAAACAACCTGTGTGCCTTAAATGGCCCCAATCATGACATCACTCTACCGCCATTGGTGCATATGACTATGGCTTTGGATTACAAAGAAAGGTTAAATGGCACCCACTGAATTCTTTTCAGAAGGCCGGGAAAAGAAATTTATTTTAGAATTATGAGGTAGAAATCATTAGAATATTTAGGAAAAAGTATTTAGTCCAGGAATCAACACGGCCCCACCCTTTGGCTATCCCGTTCCAGAAGGATGGGTAGAAAAACCCCTCTGGGTAATCCCTGGTAGATATGGGACACTGAGCCTTTGCTCTTGGGTCACTCCTGGTCTCATGGGGGAAGCAGTTTCCAATGTTGAGGAGTCAACTATCTGATATAAACAGTCTGATAGAAACAGACACATCAAGTCTCACCCTTGGGGGTAATGGAGCAATGGAACCAGTCTAGCAGGAGAGGCACAGGCCTTGGTTGTTGGACAGTTCTGCAGGTCATAAATGTTCCTTGGCCTTTAGTGTTTGTGGTGTGGGACACAGTAGTCAGAACTCAGCTTGGCCTTTCACTACCAGCCAAATTAGATAGCTCACAAAACAGATTTTCTGTGATATGTAATCATTGAACAACCAAGGTGAAATAGCAAAAAATATCTATACAGATGTTCCTTGACTTACAATGGTTTATATCCTGATAAATTCATTGTGATATTAAATAAAATTTAAAAGCTGTTCTGAAGTGATGGGTCTTGCTTTAAAAAAGTTTTTTAAAGCCCCCAAACACTGCAAGCCTTGAGAGAGACGTGACTGTGATCTGAACCAGGTAGCATGTAGTTGCAACTTCTGTTTCTTGGATTGTAGAACTTTCCTCCTCGTGGTTCCTGTTCCATAAATGACTAGGAGAGACCAGAGACCAGACCTCTTCCCCTTCTGATCACCAACCTTTCCTATAGATTACCTGCCTCCTTTATTGTCCTGCACCTAACTCAGACCTGATGGCACAAAATACCCCATGACTGCTACATCTTCAGTGTGGAATGTTAAATATAATTTTCCTGAAGAGAACACCACCTCAACTAACCAGATTACTGTAACTATGCGGCCTTGTCCAGAACATATTGAAATGCTGTTAAGATTCCCAAACTTTATCTACATAAATGATCCCCAAAACTTTTCTACTTTGGAGCACTGACTTCCATTCCTTGGAATCTGTGTTCCCAGTAGCTGCCCTCAAGCTTTATGCTCAAATAAACCCTACATTTAACCATATTTTCTGTAGCTAGTTATTTAAGTTTGATAACCATCACAAATTGAAAATATCATTAGTCAAAAAAAGCATTTAATATACCTAACCTATTGAACATCATAGCTTAGCTTAGCTGAACCTTAAATGTGCTCAGAATACTGACATTAGCCTAAAGCTGGGCAAAATCATCTAACACAAAGCCTATTTTATAATAAAGTGTTGAATATCTCATGTAATTTTTGGAATCCTATAATGAGAGTGAAACACTTTATGTTGAATGGTGATTTGGGTACTTGTCATTCATGTACACAGCTGAATGCACACTAGGCCCGAAGAACGTTTGAAGCACTGAACTAAAATTAATTGTGGGATGATGGAGATGCTACAGTGACAGAGTTGTCACTTTCTCTGTCTTCTGGCGAGAGCTGGTAGAAGGCACTGGGGCATGAACATGTGCTGATGCGTTAGCAGGCATAGTGTTCTTCAGGAAGATATCAAGTTTTGAAGGTACAGTTTGTTTCTTCTTTTCATTATATATTTCTCTGTAACAAGCAACCATCCTGTAACTTCCTGTCAGCTTTTGCAAATCTCTTGTAACTGACATCCGTTGCTTCTAACATTGGTACTCTTCTGCCAATAGCAGCAAACGCCTCAGCCAGTTTCTTTGCTGTGAACTTTCTTTGTGTCTCAGGTAAAACTTCTTCCTCTGCCTCAAGTTCCTTACTTGTTTCTTCCTCCAGTTCGATCAACTCCTTCTTGGAAAGCTCTTCAGTTTCAATGCCAACAAGTTTATGAATATCCTCCTTATCAATGTCCAATTCTAGCTGTTTCCCAAGCACTAGTATCTTGTTACTTACTATTTCATCAACAGCAGAATCTTTGTTAAAGCTTTTAAATATATTCACATATGTCTTCAAAACTTTCTTCCAAATGCCTTTCATGCGTTGCTGTGTGACGTCTTCCCAAGCTGGAGTGATGTTCCAGATAGCATTTGGAATGTTAAAACCTTTCCAAAACTCTTGGAGAGTTTGGCCAGATTCCGTTGCTACGACAGCCTGTGCAAATGTTTGGCATAAAGAGTATATGCTTTGAACACAGCTATTGTGCCTTGATCCATTGGTTGAATGAGTATGATTGTGTTCAGGAATAATACATAATCCTTATATAGGGATGCATGTCACCGATAAGCTGTGGATGCCCTGGAACATTGTATATGATCACAAGAATCTTGAATCAGTTGCTGTTTTGCCCACAATATTCTCTTGCCTGTGACATAAAACAGTTCAAAACCAGACTTCAAACAATGCCGGTGTCTTTCTGTTACAGCAAGTGTTACACTGGGTGGTCCTGAGGACAAACCCAACAAGCGGCACAAGGAGAGTCAGAGAATCAAAGTTTATTCCCCGGTGGTCTCAGAGGGGCCTCACCACCAAATTTTGAGCACCTTCTACCCGATTTTCCCCACTTTTATTTTATTTTATTTATTTTTTTTGAGACAGACTCTCCCTTTGTTGCCCAGGTTAGAGTGAGTGCCATGGCGTCAGCCTAGCTCACAGCAACCTCAGACTCCTGGGCTCAAGCAATCCTTCTGCCTCAGCCTCCCTAGTAGCTGGGACTACAGGCATGCGCCACCATGCCCGGCTAATTTTTTCTATATATATTAGTTGGCCAATTAATTTCTTTCTATTTATAGTAGAGATGGGGTCTCACTCTTACTAAGGCTAGTTTAGAACTCCTGACCTCGAGCAATCCGCCTGCCTCGGCCTCCCAGAGTTCTAGGATTACAGGCGTGAGCCACCGCACCGGCCTTCCACTTTTATTAAGTTGGGATGGTCTGAGGGGTGGGGTATCAGGTGTAGGTTATTTGATATGTCAGGTAATAGATTTAGTGTTATGCTGATGCCAGACAATAGACTAGTTGATGGGCCAGGAAACAGGTTAGTATCATGCTGATGCGTGTCTTCTGGAGTGGTGGGGGTCTTGGTGCCTGATGTGCCAACTAATAGATGGAGCTTTCCCTTATCAATTCAGGCTTGTAATGCAGATATTAAACAGGAAGTATATAGTGTATATTTGCTCACATTCTTGAATGCTCTAGGGTTCTCCAAGTATTAATAGTAGATTATGAAAGGCTTTAATTTGAACCCTGCAACATTTCCACCCAAAAGCAGCATTAATAAGGTCTTTGAATGCCTTGAATCTTGGCATTTTCTTGGACTCTTGATTATGTATGTACACTCCAGCATATGTCTCCAGAACAAGTTCATTTCATTGACATTAAATATTGTTCTGACAAATATTTCTCATCCATAATTATCCTATGTGGCTCTTCTTTAAAAGCTTCGGCACCTTCTGTATCAGCACTTGCGGCCTCACTGCTGACCTCCACATTACAAAAACTATGACAGTTTTGAAGCATTGAAACCACCTATGACTTATTATAAACATTTGCAGATTTGTAGGATTATCAGCATCCTCTTTTATATATCAAAAAGACGTCTTGCCTTAGTATGGACAGTCAAGCAAGCTAAGTGTTATGAGCTTCTATATCTAGCCTTCCATGCTTGTGACAAGTAATTTTTCCATATCATCGATCGGCCCAGCTCTTTTCTTCGTGATGACGGTGGATTTGACTGATACTGATGATTTCACTGTGCCCCCACTAATTCACTTTTTATCCTTTAAGATGGTTGAGATCCTGGATTATGAAAGTCCTAACTCACATGCCATGGCCATTACTATCTTGCTGCCTTCATGCTGGGCAATTATCTTGAATTTCATCTTAAGAGTAATTGTCTTCCTCTTCTTCTCACCAGAAGACCAGACACAGATGGGTGTTTTGTAGATACAATGAGATGCGAAAACATAAAACACAAACACTGGCAACATAGTACATTATCGATAATCAGTTGTTTCTCCTCATAACCAGGGTCCTCTTGCTGTGGTCCCCAGTGCCCAGGCTGTGACTGGTACCAGTCCACAGTTTGTTAGGAACCAGGCCATGCATCGCCGCCTGAGCTCCAAGCACCCACCCCCACCACACCCTTGTCTGTAGAAAAATTGTCTCCCATGAAACTGGTCCCTGGTGCCAAAAAGGTCAGGGACTGTTGTCCTACTGCATATTGCTAGTCTGGAAAAAGATCAAAATTCAAATTCAAAGTATAATTTATACTGAAAGTGTGTCACTTTCGCACCAAGGGGGCCATCTGTGTATTTATCTTCCAGGAGGCCTTAGCAATGTGATAGGCTGGCTATTAAATGGCCTAAAAGCCTGAGAAATGTCCTAAAATAAAAAATCAGTAGTAGAGCAGTTGCAGATTTTTTTTTTTTTTTTTTTTTGAGACAGAGTCTCACTTTGTTGCCCAGGCTAGAGTGAGTGCCGTGGCGTCAGCCTAGCTCACAGCAACCTCAAACTCCTGGGCTCAAGCAATCCTTCTGCCTCAACCTCTCAAGTAGCTGGGAATACAGGCATGCGCCACCATGCCCGGCTAATTTTTTCTATATATATTAGTTGGCCAATTAATTTCTTTCTATTTATAGTAGAGACGGGGGTCTCCCTCTTGCTCAGGCTGGTTTCGAACTCCTGACCTTGAGCAATCCTCCCACCTCGGCCTCCCAGAGTGCTAGGATTACAGGCGTGAGCTACCGTGCCCGGCCAAGCATTTGCAGATTTAGCAGAGTAATGAAAAGAAGAAGAAAGCTTGAGATAAAGATAATACAAATAATAGTTAATACTTATTGAGGGCTTTCTATGTGCTAGGTACTGTTCTATTTTTCATGTGTAAATTGTTAACAGGAAAAAAACACAACTCTGTAAATAAACCTCTTAAAGAGGTTTATTCTGGGCTGAATATGTGTGACTTGCCCAGAGCGCATGGCCTCCAGAGGTCCTGAGAAAATGTGCCTGGGTGGCAGGGTTATAGTTGGTTTTTATTCCTTTGTGGAGACAGGAATTATGCATAAGACTCTAAGTCACCATGTGAAGGGCATACATTTGGTCTGAAAAGCCAGGACATCTCAAAGTGGAGGCTTACAGATTATAGGTGGGTTTAAAGATTCTTTGATTTGTAATTGGTTAAAGAAATGAAGCTTTGTCTAAAGGCTTGGAATGTTTTAACTTAAGATAAGAATGTCTGTTAATCAAAGACAAGCCAGTGGACATAAAAGCAAATGATCAGTTAAGTAAACTGGGAGCCTTTAAGTGTGGTTTAAGCTTTGTCTTGTATAGCCTTAGGCCTATTAATGATTTAGCATCTCATCATTACAAAGGAAATCTCCAAAAAGGGAGGGGATCATGACAAGGCATGTCTGACCTCCCTTCTCATGGCCAACAACTCAACTTTAGGGTTTTCTAGCCCCCCTTGGCCAAGAGGGGGTCTATTCAGTTAGCTAAAGCAGTGGTCCCCAAACTTTTAGATACCAGGGATAGTTTTCACGGAAGAAAATTTTTCCATGGACCGTGGAGCAGGGAAATGGTTTTGGGATGATTCAAGTGCATTATATTTATTGTGCATGTTATTTCTATCATTATGACATTATTATATAAAATGAAATATTTCTATAACTTACCATATGTTGAAGACCCCTGAGCTAGGGGGTTAAGGTTTTAATTTAGTTCACACAGTGTAGTCCTCACAAAAAGCCTATGAAATAGTTATTATATTTTCTCTATTTTACAGAACAGGAAATAGAGGCACAAGCATGTCAGGTAACTTTCTCAAGTTTTAGTAAGAATTGGAGCCAGTATCTGAGTCTGAGCAGTGTGGTTCCAGAGTCTTGCATTCCCCATCACTCTACACTGGAACGATGTTTAGGTAAATCATGAACACTGGTGTGGATTCTGATCAGGCAGCCCCTGGAATCCTACAATCCCTCAGAGGAAGATGGAGTCTGTGAGCTGACTCTAAAACATATATGGAGAAGCAAACGAACTAGAATAGCCAAAACAATTTTGAAAAAGAAGAATAATGTTGGAGAACCCGTACTATCTGATTGCTAGATTTTCTGTAAAGCTACAGTAGTCAAGACGGTGTAGTATTGGAGAAAGGGGAGACATATAGATTTATGGAACAGAATAGCGTCCAGAAATAGATCCACATATATATGCTCAATTGATTTTTGACAAGATGCAAAGATAATTCAATGGAGAAAGTATAGTCTTTCCAAGGAATGGTGCTACAACAGTTAGATATCCAGGTACAAAAAATGAACCTCAACCCATGCTTCATACTCTATAAAAATTACTCAAAGTCATAGTGTTGTCAAAACTGCGAGGGAGTTTTGGTCTAGGTCCAGTTGCTTGTGGCACCAAGATGCAATTATTGAGACAATAAAGATTGCCAAGGAAGAAAGGAATTTTGTAATACAATAGATGTTTTGTCAAGAGAATGGGAGAAGCTGCGTCAAATCTGTCTCTCAGACTAGTGGAGATCATGGGCTTTTTAAGGAGGGCCCACGTGCTGTACCTTGGGGCAGGTGGAGGAGCATGGCAAGTCCTGGAGTCAGGAAGTCTGTCCTGGAGACATCTGAATCTCAAATCCTTTGTCTTGCAGAAAATCCATCATTTCTGTGAAAGAAACCAAAAGGTCAAATAGTTAAAGAAAAGGATTATAAAAACATAGGGGCCATTCAAATTTGTTCATGGAGCCAGTTATGATAGATATAAATGTAAAACCTAAAAGTTTAAAACTTCTGGAGAAAACATTTGTGAACTTGGGCTAGTCTTAGAATTCTTAGATATGACACCAAAAGCACAAATTATAAAAGAAAAAATTAATAACGTGGATTTCATCAAAATTAAGAACTCCTCTTCAAAAGGCTCTGGTAGAAGGATGAAAAGACAAACCATGACTTGGGAGAGTGTTGGGGACTGACATTATATTTTCCTGGTTTAAGAATTAAATTTAGTAATGTATGTGCGCTGCCCAGAGCGTTTGAAAGTAATGTGTTCCAGACAGGGCCCCTGTGACAAACAAGGTTATTGCCCAGAGGCATAACAAAGGACCTAAGCTGCAAGTAAGCAAAGCTGCCCAGCCCCAGAGCAGTGGGGGTCTGGAGGCCACATGATAAACACATTGTTCCTGTGATTGCTGCTTAAGCCCCATAAGATGGCTGGTTAGTCAATGACGGGTAAGACCCCTCAAGGGAGGGATGACCTAAGACAGGCACAGCCACAGGGGATCAGCCTAAAAAGTACTGGGGACAAAAAATGCCCCCTGTGGCTGCCTTGCCCATCCTTGCTAATCTCAGTCTGTGATCTATGCCTGGCGCCTAGAGCAACCACCTGGAAACCTTGAGTCAGGGGACATCTGTGTCCTTAAGGCTACGTGTTCCGAAATTTATGGCCATTGCTGCACTGCCTGGGTGGTTACGTATAAGGAACTAACTTTAATTTTTTAGAGTATAAAAATAAAACTGACCCGGTGTATTATCACTTGAGTCATGTAATCATCTATATGTGTGTCCACGTTTTTATTTTGTGTTCTGTGTTCATCATCCATCCTGTAAACAGGGCATGGCAGGAGAGAATTTTTGCAAAACATATATCTGATAGAGGACTTAAATCCAGAATATATACAGAACTCAGAAAACTCAATAACAGGCCAGGCGTGGTGGCTCACACCTATAATCCTAGCTCTCTGGGAGGCTGAGGTGGGATGATTGCTCAAGGTCAGGAATTCAAAACGAGCCTGAGCAAGAGCGAAATCCCTTCTCTACTAAAAATACAAAGAAATTAATTGGCCAAGTAAAAATATATAGAAAAAAAAATTAGCCGGGCATGGTGGTACATGGCTGTAGTCCCAGCTACTCGGGACGGCTGAGGCAGAAGAATTGTTTGAACCCAGGAGTTTGAGGTTGCTGTGAGCTAGGCTGATGCCATGGCACTCTAGCCCAGGCAACAAAGTGAGACTCTGTCTCAAAAAACAAACAAACAAACAAAAAAACTCAATAATAAAGAGTCAGCCCTACTTGAAAAAATAGAAAACAGGCCAGGCCTGGTGGCACGTGCCTATAGTCCCAGCTCCTTGGGAGGCTGAGGTAGGAAGACCTCTTGAGCCCAGGAGTTTAAGACCAGCCAGGTGATATAGTAAGACCTTGTTGCATGCACACAAAAGGAAATGTATTTGAATGAACACTTCTCCAAAGATGATATATGGATGGCAAATAAACACATGCAAAAATGTGAAACGTAATTAGTCATTAGGGAAATGCAAATTAAAACCACAATGGGATACCTCTACACATCTATTAGACTGAATTGAAAAAAAACAACCCAGCAAACCTAAGTTCTGGTGAGAATGAAAAGCAACGGGAATGTTCATTCATTGCTAGTAGCAATGCAAAATGATACAGCCCCTTGAGAAAACAGTTTGGCGGTTTCACATAAAGTTAAACATTTACCATAAAACCCAGAAATCCCACTCCTAGGTATTTATCCAAAGAAATGAAAATCTATGGCCAGGTGCACTTGCATTTGCCTGTAGTTCCAGCTACTCAGGCTGAGGTGGGAGAATCGCTTAAGGGCAGGAGTTTCAGGCTAGACTGAGCAACATAGCAAGACCTTATCTCTTAAAATTTTTTTTTTTTTTTTGAGACAGAGTCTCACTTTGTTGCCCAGGCTAGAGTGAGTGCCGTGGCATCAGCCTAGCTCACAGCAACCTCAAACTCCTGAGGTCAAGCAATCCTGCTGCCTCAGCCTCCAGAGTAGCTGGGACTATAGGCATGCACCACCATCCCCGGCTAAGCTTTTCTCTATATATTTTTAGTTGGCCAATTAATTTCTTTCTATTTATAGTAGAGACGGGGTCTCCCTCTTGCTCAGGCTGGTTTCGAACTCCTGACCTCGAGCAATCTGCCCACCTCGGCCTCCCAGAGTGCTAGGATTACAGGTGTGAGCCACTGCGCCCGGCCTCTTAAAAATATTTTGAAAGAATTTTTTTTTTTTTTCTTTTGAGACAGAGTCCACTCTGTTGCCCTGGTTAGAATGCCATGGCGTCAGCCTAGCTCACAGCAACCTCAGACTCCTGGGCTCAAGAAATCCTTCTGCAGCCAGGCGTGGTGGCTCACGCCTGTAATCCTAGCACTCTGGGAGGCTGAGGTGGGTGGATCGCTCAAGGTCAGGAGTTCAAAACCAGCCTGAGCAAGAGTGAGACCCCATCTCTACTATAAATGGAAAGAAATTAATTGGCCAACTAAAAATATATATAGAAAAGCTTAGCCGGGATGGTGGCGCATGCCTGTAGTCCCAGCTACTCAGGAGGCTGAGGCAGAAGGATCACTTGAGCCCAGGAGTTTGAGGTTGCTGTGAGCTAGGCTGATGCCACAGCTCTCTAGCCTGGGCAACAAAGTGAGACTCTGTCTCCAAAAAAAAAAAAAAAGAAAAAAAAAGAAATCCTTCTGCCTCGGCCTCCCGAGTAGCTAGGACTTCAGGCATGTGCCACCATGCCCAGCTAATATTTTTAGTTGGCCAATTAATTTCTTCTTATTCTTAGTAGAGACAGGGTCTTGCACTTGCTCTGGCTGGTTTTAAACTCCTGAGCTTTATTGATCTGCCCACCTTGTTGGCCTCCCAGGAATTTTTTTTTTTTTTTTTTTTTTTTTGAGACAGAGTCTCACTTTGTTGCCCAGGCTAGAGTGAGTGCTGTGGCATCAGCCTAGCTCACAGCAACCTCAATCTCCTGGGCTCAGCGATCCTACTGCCTCAGCCTCCCAAGTAGCTGGGACTACAGGCATGTGCCACCATGCCCAGCTAATTTTTTGTATATATATATTTTAGTTGGTCAATTAATTTCTTTCTTTTTTTGGTAGAGACGGGGTCTCGCACAGACTGGTTTCGAACTCCTGACCTCGAGCAATCCGCCCTCCTTGGCCTCCTAGAGTGCTAGGATTACAGGCGTGAGCCACCGCGCCCAGCCCTATTTTTTTAAGAGACAGAATTTTTTGTATATATATTTTTTAGTTGGTCAATTAATTTCTTTCTTTTTTTGGTAGAGACGGGGTCTCGCTCAGGCTGGTTTCGAACTCCCGACCTCGAGCAATCCGTCCTCCTTGGCCTCCTAGAGTGCTAGGGTTATAGGTGAGCCACCGCGCCCAGCCCTATTTTTTTAAGAGACAGAGTGTCATCCAGTCTGGAGTGCAGTGATACAACCCTAGTTCACTGCAGCATCCAACTCCTACACTCAAGTGATCCTCCTGCCTCAGACTCCCCAGTCACTGGGACTACAGACACACACTATGCCTAATTTTTTTTTAAAAAGAAAATCTATGTCATAGCAGCTTTATTCATAATTGCCAAAACTGGAAACAACCTAGGTGTCCCTCAATTACAGCATGAGTAATATGTAGAACATCCACACAGCAAAATGTTATTTAGCAATAAAAGGAATGAACTACAGATATAGAACAACGTGGATATATCTCAATTGCCCTAGGCTTAGGAACAAAGCTAGACTTAACACTATATGCTGTATGTTTCCATTTATATGATATTTGGGAAAAGGTAAAACTATAACGACAGAAAACAGATCAGTAGTTGCCAAGGACAAGGCTGAGGGAAATGTTGGCTACAAAGGGACACGGAATTTTTTGTGGCTGATGGATCAGTTTCATGTCTTGACTATGGGGGATGACTATAGTCAAAACTCATAATGCAATATGCTAAAAAGGGTGAATATATATATATATCATTAAGGTATATATATATAAATTAAGGTATATATATGTGTGTGTGTGTGTGTGTATATATATATATCTTAATTTTTTAAGTGTAAGGAAAATAAAAGGGAAGTTGCAATAACTTGTGGAGGAGCAGAGCTGGCAAATTCCTCAAGGGATCTTTCTAGAGTGTGGCCAATGTCCTTCAAAGCTCCATCGACTACGTATTTCCATGCCAGGGAAATCTTCTAAATACAAGAATTTTTGCAGCCTTCTGATTGGTGGCTTGAAGTTGGAGGGTGAGTGGACTCTCCCAAGGCTTTTGTCTACATGAGTAAAACACAAAGGGCAAGCGAAAGCAAGCAGGAGTCTTGGTCACAGAGAGAGCAGCCAGGCCAGTTACCCTGCCTCCTGCTTCTGAAACGGCAGCAGGGCCTGTAAGGATAAAGCCCGTGTCTCTCAGCATCTCTCCAATCCATTCCTCTGGGTCCTTTGGGTAACTCCTTCCTTTCCAAGTGCGCCGGGGAGCTGTCACCCATGGTGCTCTTGTATCCCACCCTGACCCCCACCCCAGGAATAGGCATATGAGCTAGGACATGTAGCCAAACAAATGACTTCTTTCCATAGTCCGTCGTGATTGTCACTGAAGGGCACACAACCCAGGCAAGGCCAAACAGGACCTTCCTAGAGACTACTAGGCAGATGTGGGGAGACAGAATTTCTCTCTTCACTGAGGCTGCTAAATTGGGGATATCTAGGACCACGGCTATCGGTGGTCATCTTGCTTGGGAGGAATGCTAGAGGGTAATGAACAAGGACAAGTGCTGGGGAGGGGCCAGGTCCCGATAACATGCTCCTAGCTCTGGACCCAGTTGTGCACCAAGCCAGAACTACCCTTGAACTTCACAGTTGCAGAATCATTAATTTCCTTTTTCTCTTGATTAGCTTGAGTTGAGGTTGTTTCTCTCCACCTAAGAGTCTTTATTGACACAGAGCTAAATCCTGCTCTATGGTCATGCACTGCTGAGAGTTTCATTCAGATGAGTTTAACCAACAGCAAAGGACACCTGGTTTGTGCCATGCACTGCTGAAGACACGGCCCCGCCCCGGAGGATCTCACAGTCTCATGGAGGAGACAGACACATCAGCAAATGCTAAGTGGTCAGACAGAGGTTCGCTAACACAGAGAGCAATCAGAACACAGAGCCCGACGCTAGAGATTCAAACAAGTCTTCTTGGAGATGATCCCTGAGCTGAGTCTCGAAGCATCACCCAGATGCAAAGGAAGAAAGAAGCATCTTTTGGGCAGAGGCATGAACAAAAACCTGGCAGGGTGAAACGGCATGATGTGTGTAGAAAAACACAAACCATGGGCTTTTCTAGAGGAGTGCTGTCCAGTAAAACTCTTTTTTTTTTTTTTTTTTTTTTTGAGACAGAGTCTCGCTTTGTTACCCAGGCTAGAGTGAGTGCTGTGGCATCAGCCTAGCTCACAGCAACCTCAATCTCCTGGGCTCAAGCGATCCTCCTGCTTCAGCCTCCTGAGTAGCTGGGACTACAGGCATGCGCTACCATGCCCGGCTAATTTTTTCTATATATATTAGTTGTCCAATTAATTTCTTTCTATTTATAGTAGAGACGGGTCTCGCTCTTGCTCAGGCTGGTTTCGAACTCCTGACCTCGAGCAATCTGCCCGCCTCAGCCTCCCAGAGTGCAAACTTCTCCATGTTGATGGGATGTCCTATGCCGTCCAGTATATAGCCTCTAGTCATTAAGCACTTGAAATGTGGGTAGTGCAACTGAGAAACTAATTCTTAATTTCATTGTAATTTAAGCAAAATTTAAATTTAAAAAGCCACGTGCAGCCGGTGGCTACCACATTGGAAGGCGTAGTGGCTGCAGGCAGTGAAGTGCGAGGCAGGGAGTGGTGAGAGAGTAGGCAGGCCAGGAGAGCTCAGTCAAGGGCCATGAATGCCATTTCGAGGGTGTCGCACTTTAACTAGAAGGTGACAGGGAGTCTTTGGAGGGTTGTAAACTGAAAAGTGATTTGGGTCAGGCCGTTGGACCAGAGGTAGACTGGAGTCAGAAGGACATTGCTGTAGCTGGAGGGAGAATTTATAAGGGCCTGAAATATGGCAATGGCAGAAGGGTTGGTGAAAGAGGACCGACCCCAGGAGCGTTAAGAAATAGAATCAGAGTGACCTCCCTCGGTGTTGGAGGGTAAGGCTGCATCTTCTTGGGACGGTTTACAGGAAAGACAGGTTCCTAAGTGGTGGGGCTTGGGCAGGGTGCTGCTCCTAGGCAGAGGGACTGGAGTGGGGGGTCCTGGGGCAGCTCTGCAGTTCCAAGGCCCCACTTCTCCTCTATAGGGGAGGCTCTGTCAAGGTCAAAGCAGCAGGTTGAGGAGCCATCCTGCCAGGCTCTTGTTTCTTGTTAACTTGAAGGATCACAGCAGCTTTGAAAATGACTGAGACAGATTGTAAATATTGACTCATTTCAGGAGCGGGAAGGTGCCCCGAAAGACAGCGAGGCAGTTTAAACCCTTTAGTAATTAAGAAAACACCTGAATAATTTAGTAAAGCTGAAGTATCATTGAGAGTCACAGATTGTCCCCACTGCATCAGACCTCCTTGGGTAGGGTGAGCAGGGAGCACTCTTCCCTTAGCTTCAAGACGGGCGATGGCCTGGATTTTAGAGTGGGATTAGGGGCTCCAAGTATAGGTTTTGTGGGTGTTTTTTTTTTTTTTTTTTGCTAAGCAATTAAAGAGATTATCCTCTGCCAGGCATGGTGACTCATGCCTATAATCCTAGCACTCTGGGAAGTCAAGGTGGGAGGATTGCTTCAGGTCAGGAGTTTGAGACTAGCCTGAGCTAGAGCCTCCTCCACTCGCTCCTACAACAAAAATAGAAAAAATCAGCCAGGTGTGGTGGCATGCACCTGTAGTCCCAGCTACTTGGGAGGCTGAGGCAGGAGGCCTCAGAGTTTGAGTCCAGCCTAAGCAACATGGCAATACTGCATTTCAGAGCATTTTGGGAGGCAGAGGTGAGAGGACCACTTGAGGCCAGGAGTTCAAGATCAGCCTGGACAACATAGTGAGACTTCATTTATACAAAAAAAAGGTTTTTAAAAATTAGCTGGGCATAGTGGTGAACACCTGTAGTCTCCGCTACTCGGGAGGCTGAGGCAGAAGGCTCACTTGAGCCCAGCAGGTCAAAGCTGCAGTGAGCTATGATCACAGCATTGCAGTCCCTCCTGGGCGACAAAGGCCTGGCCTCACGTTTTATTCATAAGAACAGGTTGTGAACCATATTTGATTTATGAGCCTTAGTTTGCTGAACCAGGTTTTAAGCTATGCTGCTTCTCTGATAAAGATGTCCCTATAAGCTCTAATCTTCAGGAAAAAGTATTGATGCTTTGTTTTGCAGAGGAGGATTCCTTTTCTAAAGCACTTTCCTATCTGTTATTTAATTTGGGCTTGCCAGATTATGAGCCCTTTGAGGTTAAGGACTGTGTTCTATTCATTTTTCTGTTCCCTACAGGGCTTACCTAGCACTGTGCAGGGCATAGAGTAGATTATTTCTTTTTTTTTTTTTTTTTTAATTTTAGAGATGGGGGTCTTGCTCTATTGCCCAGGCTGGACTTAAACTCCTGGGCTCAAGAGATCCTTCTGCCTCATCCTCCCAAGTAGCTGGGACTACAGGTGCATGGCACCAACCCCAGCCTTGTAGTAGATTCTTAATAGATATTTGTTAAAGTGTGTTGAGTTGAATTAAATTATCACAATGATTTGGTAACACAGAGAGCTTACATGTTATCATTCCCATTGTACAGAGATAAAACAGAGGCACAGAGAGATAGGAGACTTGCTTGTGTTTATCTAGAGTTTTTTGCAGAGTAAGAATTTGGACTGTATCTTTGAGCCTTTTGGGCAGGACAGACTTCCCTGCTGGATTCAGGCTAGGGCCGCACATAGGCAAGATACCACTGATCCTCCTTTGTGTACTTAGTTAAATTCTGTGATCTTATCATCTTTTAAACTCTGACTATACCTTCCCCCTGCCCCCTCCCACTTATCTGAAGTGAATCTTTCGGGGATGAATCATTTTATAAAAGCCAAGATTTGTAGGCAATAGAGTTTATCCCTTTAATCCTCAGATAGAATCAAAAGGATTGCATAGAAATCTTCCTGAAGTGCACTGCTATTGTCTTTCAACCAAAGCTAACCTGGAGGAGAATTGAGCTCTTTGTGATAAACCCCGTGCTGCGTGGTCACAGACACTGTGGCTGGGCTATGGAGAGGCTCTGGATGCTCTCATGACATCCGAGAAGGCATGTGGAATGGTAAATTCTGGACTTCTTGGAGGGTCTTATTATTGTTTTTTTCATAGATGTTTCTGTCTGTCCCACAACAGTCTGTCACCTGTCACTTCTTGAAGCTGAAGGAAGGCTTCTTCCTGAAATAACTCTCTCCCCTAGTAATTTGCTGTCACCTATGAGCTTGGAAATCCATTAACCATGCTTGGTTAAAACCCTGCAAAAAGGGCTGGGAGAAAAAAAGTTTTCTTCTACTGAGGACTTAGGTCTTATAATCAAGGGCCTGCAGGTTAACAGGGGAAAACGAAACAAGTTTTATTTATATGCATGTGGGAGTGTTCAGATGAACAGGCACAGTGACCAGCTAGAGATAGGAGTTCATATACCAGCTTAATAAAGGGAAAGGATTGGGAAGAAAAGGCTTTTTATTTTTTTGAGACAGAGTCTCACTCTCTTGCCTGGGCTAGAGTGCCATGGCTTGAGCCTAGCTCACAGCAACCTCAAACTCCTGGGCTCAAGCGATCCTCCTGCCTCAGCCTTCCGGGTAGCTGGGACTACAGGCACACACCACCATGTCCGGCTATTTTTTTTTCTATTTTCAGTTGTTTGGCTAATTTCTTTCTATTTATAGTAGAGACAGGGTCTTGCTCTTGCTCAGGCTAGTCTTGAACTCCTGAGCTCAAGCATCTATCTGCCCGCCTCGGCCTCCTAGAGTGCTAGGATTACAGGCGTGAGCCACCGCATCTGGCTCGATAACCTTTTGTGCGGTTTATGTTTGTCTGTGTAAGTTGTTGGTGTTCTTCCTGGGAGTGAGGCTTCCTTGAGAGGGGATTTATGGCAACTTCACTCCCAGAAAACTCTGCCTTTTGGTCAGATAAAGGAAGTTCCAAAAGGGCTTCTCTCTGCATCCACTGTATATTGAATGTCTTAGTTTAAAATAATCTTCATATCAACTCTGGGGGGCCAACTGGATCCCCAAAAGAAAAAAATGGGCTCTGAATGAGGATCAAAGAAATGCGTGAATTTTAGTAACCTCTCCAATGACACTTTAGAGTCTTTTTAAAAAAAGTTTTTTTTTTTTTTTTTTGAGACTTCTTACTCTATTGCCCTGAGTAGTGTGCCGTGGTGTCAGCCTCGCTCACAGCAACCTCAAACTCCTGGGCTAAAGCGATACTCCTGCCTCAGCCTCCCAAGTAGCTGGGACTACAGGTGTGAGCCACATCTGGCTAATTTTTATATTTTTAGTAGAGACGGGGTCTCATTCTTGCTCAGGCTGGTCTCCAACTCCTGACCTCAAGCAATCCTCCTGCCTCAGCCTCCCAGAGTGCTAAATTATAGGCGTGAGCCACTGTGCCTGGCCTTAAAAAAAAGTTCTGATTCTTAGCTGTGTTATGGGTAGAGTGAGGTTGCCAGGTAGCTGCCTGATGGATAGGTGAGGTGTTTGTACAAAATAAGTTGTAATCCACACTTCCAGAGGCTAGGCCTCTTGAGTCCAGTCATTTAGAGCCAGGGACATGTCTTACATCAGCTCCAGGAGGTGCTGGAGAGATCAGCAACATGGTGACGACTATGAGATCCTGGGAGGTTCAAGTCCTAAAATTTCACCATTAGAGCTTCATTCTTTAGACTGTAGTTTCCCTTGTCTCTCCAGACACCAAGTCTCTCTCTCTCTCTCTCTCTCTCTCTCTCTCATTCTCCCACATTTTAAGGATAAAATCACACAAAATTGCACAGGTAAAAAGAGTATACAAGAGTATATAGAATAAAGCAAATCTTCCTCCTATCCCTATGCTATGGAGCCCCTGGTCCCCGCTGCACTGCCCCAGGAGTGGCTTCCAGTTCCTGAATGTATATGTGTTTTTGTTTTTACACAAATCATAAAATACCACACCCCTTGTTCTGTGCCTGATTTTCTTCTTCACTTTATTTATTTACTTATTCATTTATTTATTTAGAGACAGAGTCTCACTTTGTTGCCTAGGCTAGAGTGAGTGCTGTGGCATCAGCCTAGATCACAGCAACCTCAAATTCCTGGGCTCAAGCAATCCTCCTGCCTCAGCCTCCCAAGTAGCTGGGACTACAGGCATGTGCCACCATGCCTGGCTGATTTTTTCTATATATATGTCAGTTGGCCAATTAATTTCTTTTGATTTATAGTAGAGATGGGGTCTTGCTCTTGCTCAGGCTGGTTTCGAACTCCTGACCTCGAGCAATCCGCCCTCCTTGGCCTCCCAGAGTACTAGGATTACAGGCGTGAGCCACCACGCCCAGCCCTCATCTTCACTTTAAACAATGCTTTTTAAAAATCAGTTCATATCGGTACCTAAGCAATTTTCCTGTTCTTATTACAGATGCAATGGCATTTCATTACATGGAAGTACCATTTATTTGTTTAACCAGCCTCCTAGTGATGTTATTCCTCCTAGGCTTGCTATTACAAAGGTATTAAAATGAATAATCTTGTACAGAAGTTGTTGCACACATATGCAAACATACCCATAAGAATAAATTCTTAGATGTGAAATTGCTAGCTAAAGGGCATGAGAACTTTAATTTTGGAGAGATATGTAGGTTCTCCATTTAGAAATGCAATGTGAGGTCTGCTGCTGAGGTAGGCGTTTAGAGAGATGTATGAATACAGCCCCAGGAGAGTTTATCTTCTCCTAGGTGGAAACAACCTACACAAACTTCCCTTTGCAAGACAGTTTGGATTCCTGTACAATAGGCCTTCAACACGTGTGTGGAATTCACTGAACTGCAGAGTGACAAAGACATCTTAAGTGCTTTGTTTGTGAGCTAAAGAGGAAAAGACAGGAGCTAAAGAGGATTTCAGCTCCAAATCCAGCCTAATCACAACCTCCTACTCTCAGACTCTCACTTGCTCTGCCTGCCCTCCCAGGCTTCCGTTTTCTCTGCCTGAACCCCTCCTGGCTCCCCTTCCTTCCCCTCCCAGCTGAGCCCCTGTGTATCCTTTCAACCTACTTGTCAATACCTTCACCTTTTACCATTTTTTACTTTCTCCTCTAAACTGCCTAAACTTTGTCTTTTTTTTTGACACAGTCTCACTCTGTTGCCCCTGCAAGTGCTGTGGCATCAGCCTAGCTCACAGCAACCTCAAACTCCTGGGCTCAAGCGATCCTCCTGCCTCAGCCTCCCAGGTAGCTGGGACTACAGGCATGTGCTGCCAAGCCCGGCTAATTTTTTCTATTTTTAGTAGAGACGGGTTTCACTCTTGCTCAGGCTGGTCTCGAACTCCTGAGCTCAAGTGATCCTCCCACCTCGGCCTCCCAGAGTGCTAGGATTACAGGCGTGAGCCACTGCACCCAGCAAAAACTCCCTAAACTTTGGACCCTTTGCCTCTTCCTCCAGGTTACTGAGCAATGTCGGAGAAATCCTACCCTTGGGAAGATCACAGGTCCCGGGTCACCTGGCTCAGCTCAGCCCACGGCATGACCTGACAGCCCTTCCACCTGTTTCCCTTCAGTTCCCTCTCCCATTGCCTTCCTGCTTGCCTCAGTGTCCACTGCCTTGGCCACAGGAAACCCCATCTAGGTTCTGGGTCTCCTTCCTTATCATTTCCTCAGGGACCCTGTCTGTTATCCCGTTTCTTCTATATTGTCAAGTACTTCCTCTTTGTTCATTCTTTCTTCTCAGTTTATAAACCTGGCATCTAGTAGATACTCAGTAAATCTTTTTATAAAATCAAATTTGTTCAGATATAATTTCCAAACAATAAAATGCATATTTAAAGTATATTTCTCAATGAATTTTGACAAATGCATATTCCTATGTAACCACTACCTTAATCAAGATAAAGAACTTTGTCATAACCCTAGTGAGTTACCCTCTGCCCTTTATAGCCAATTGATGAAACTACTCACCATAGACCACCACCAATCTAATTCTAGTCATCTGGCTTTGTCTTTTCTACAATTTCTTTGAAATGGAATCATACGATAGTCTCTATTTTGTGTCTATCTTCCCTCAGTCCACATGATGTTTCTGAGATTTATCCATGTTATTGAATGCATTAACATTTTTTTCTTTTTAATATTGAGTAGTACTCTATTGTAGGGATATATTACAATTTGTTTATCATTCATCTGTTTTAGGACAATTGGGTTGTTTCCCAATTTGGGAAAACAGCTAGTAGAAATAAGGTAGAAAGCTAGTAGAAATAAGGTAGCTATGAACATTTGGACAGAAATATTTTTGTGAATAAATAGTTTCATTTAAGTAGGCTAAATACCTCAGCCTCCCAGAGTGCTAGGATGACAGGCATGAGCCATTGTGCCTGGCCAATAATTCTTTACATTAAACATTCTCTGTTCAAATTTCTTTGTGGTTTCGGTTTCCTGGTTAGACCCTTGACTGGTATATCTGCTAATTCTATCATCTCCATCACCTCAAGGTCTGTTTCTATTGATTTTCTTTAAATTATGGTTCATATTTTACTTCTTTGAATATATAGTGATTTTTTGTTGTAAGCTGAACATTGTGCATATATGATATCTTATAAGTAGTTTGGATTATATTGTCTTCCCTTAAAAAATGTTTAGTTTTGTTCTGGTAGACAGAAAAATTAGATCACCTAGATCCACTCAGGCTTGGTTTCATGCTTTGCTAAGGTGGGTGTCTTGGTCAGCTGAGGCTGCTATAACAAAGTATCATAGATGGGCTGGCTTTTAAACAACATAAAATCAATTCTGGAAGTTAGGATGTCCATAATCAAGGTGCTGACAGATTTGGTGTCTGGTGAGGGCCTGCTTCTTGGTTCATAGATGACCATATTCTTGCTGTGCGCTCACCTAGTGGCAGGGCTAAGGGAGCTCTCTGGGGTCTCTTTTATAAGGGCACTAATCCCATTCATGAGGGCTCTACCCTCAAGACTTAATTACCTTTCAAAGCCCCCATCTCCTAATATTATCACATTGGTGGTGGTGGAGATTTCGACTGAAGAATTTTGGGGGTACTCATTCAGTCCATAATAGTGGGTCTATCTTTGATTTTGTTCCTAATGTTGGTCATAACTCTTACTCAAAGGCATGATCCTTAACCCTAAAGCATGGCCTTTTGTGGTTTCCAAGTGAAGGCCTGAGGTGAGAGATCTTGATAAGATCTCTCTGCTCAGGCTGGGCCATATCCAACATATTTGAGCATTATGTAACCTCCGGCACCTCCTTTCAGCTCTCAGCCCTGCAGCAGCTACTCTCTGTTAGGCCTCCTGGAGTCTTGCCATGAAACTTGCACGTACTCAACCCAGCCTTTAGCCAAGGACTGAGGGCCCCATGTGTACTGCTGGATACACATCCTCAGCTTAGCTTTCACCTCTTTTATATCCTGCCCCACAAGTCCCGGCCTGCCAAGCTATCCTAAACCCCATTCTCTCTTTCCTCAGCTCAGCAAGACTGCATCTCTCCATTTGAGTTTCATGCCCTGCCCATGGTTCTGATCATGTCCCCGAGATGATGCTCATCTCATGTGATTCCCTTCTCTCTAGGATCATAGTCCAGTGCTTCTTGTCCAGTGCCTGAAAAAATTGCCTTATGCATTTTGTCCAGTTTTTTAGTTGTTCAGGGCAGGAGGGCAAGGCTGATACCAATTGCTCCATTATGATTGACCTCAATACATATATACATATACATATATACATATAGCTCATAAAACCAAAAAGGCCAAGTGCTAGGGCTGGCTTCATCATGGTTGGATTTGGGGCTCAAACAATGTCACTGGAACTCATTTTGCTCCATTGTGCTGCCTTCTGCTGAGGGTTTTGGTCTCAGACTCCCCATGGTAGTGCAGTGGTGACAGCAGCCGTAGCCCCTACCTCCTGTCCTGGCCTCAATAACTCTTTGATGAGAGAGTAAATTTTAAAAGTTACCAAAATGAGTCAGATTAAAAGGATGATGAAGCATTTTGAAATCATGTCACATCAAAGAGTTGAAAGAAGTAGAGATGTTTGTTCTGGAGAGGATCTCTACTTCTCCAGAAGAGAAGTAGAGGCAATGGGTAACAATGGGTATCTTTGCATATTGAAGGGCTGCTGTTGCAGAGGGTAGAACTAAAGCCAATGGAGGGAGGTGACAGCAGCACAGGTGTCAGCATAGATAGCAGGAGAACTCTGCGCATCAGAACTGCTGCCTGCAGATGTGGTGCTGCAGCAAAGCACAGGCTGGGTAGCTGTTTACTGGGGTGTTGTGAGTCTACATGCTAGAGGAGGGGTTCTAGTGCAACTCTGCTGAGCCTTGTGGGAAAAGTGTGGACTTTGAAGTCAGCCAGGTTTGAGCTGGGTTCTCTGTTTGACCTTAACTAGCAAGTTACTTAACTCTTCTGCACCTCAGTTTCCCATCTATGAAAAAGATGATGCTACCTATTTCTAAGGGGTGCTGTAATGGCTAAATGGAAAGCTGGCATTCCAGGTTCTGATCTTTGATACTGATCACAATCTGACACCCTGATGCTCCTACAAATATTTGGCATCCAAGCTCAGTTGTGCCCTTGGGGTCTTCGACAATTCTTTCACTTAATGGGGTTGGTTACCTATTGGATCCCTCTTTCCCCTGATTTTTCCAATCTCCAGTGCCTGCCCAATCCATTTAAAATCATTCAAAAAAAACACTTCATCACTTTAAGCTCCTACCCAACTCTTTCATTTTCAAAGAAAAATTCTTCTACAGCTTCCCCCTTCTCCTACCTCCCACTTCAGTACCCCAAAATGTGCTCTGTGTACATTTCTGTGATTGAATTTACCATATTATTTTAATCTTTTAAACTATTTACAAATTATTAAAGTAATATATGTTTATGCTTAAAACATTCAAGCAGAGGGTACAAGTGAGAAGCAATAGTTCTCCTCTTCTTCCGCCAGCCCAGTGCCATCCCAGAAATAACCATTTTCATTTTCTTGCGTATTTTCCCAAGAAATATTCCACACACAAGCAAGCATGTGCTCGCACATACATATCAACACATATATTCTTTTTTGTTTTTGCATAATGCTACCTTGTTCTGTGAACTGTTGTGTACATTGCTTTTTTTGTTTGTTTTAGATTTTCTTTAGATATCTAAATTTATAAAGCAGTAATTCTTTTTTTTTTTTATCTGTAGGCTACAAGCCCAACTTGATGTTTATTCATTCATTTGGTCATGCTAGAAACTGGCAACCTGTGGACTGACTCTAGCCCATAGGCTTATGTTTGTTGTTTTTCTTAGCCTTCACAATATTTAAAAATCAGATTTCACATAAGTCTACATTTTCAGCTTCTTTTAACAGAGACGTCCCTTAAAAGGGTATCTGTGTTCCTGTTCCCCCAGTCCTCAGCATTCCTTGTCCCTCAGCCATCTGGCTCTAGAAGCTGCAGAGGGGACTGTGCCCGCTCTATCAACTAAGACATGATGCCAACACTCTCTCCTCTCAGCAGATTGATGTTCCAGAGCTCAGATTCCTCCTTAGGAGGGACTCCATATTTAGGGGAGCACAGAAGACCTTGCATCAACCCAAGTCGCTGAGGCTTCGACTCCTGAAAGTGAATTAAGTGAGCCCCACCTTTACCAGACAGACCTTCAGTCTCCCTTCCTCTGTTTCTTCTTTTTGGTTCCCTGGTCAGTGCCAAGTCCAGCTTTCTTCCTCTGACTGCCGTTTCCTCTTCTTACCTGTGCTGCTTGAGCCAGTGTGTGCTCTGCTCTCTGCTTTCCTAGTCCTGCCATCCTCCTCATCTCTTTCATCTCTTACATCGACGACTTCCTCCTCTCAATGTTGCCGTGTTTTCTTCTTGCTTCTCTTTCCTCCATCACTGCATGCTCTGTTCTCTGTGTCCCTGGTCCCACTGTCTAAAACAGTTTCCTCAACTTCTTCATCCTCTAAGTTCAAATCCTTCTCACGGTGTCATTTCTTCTTGCTTCTGCTGCACGGGTCAGTGTACACTGTGCTTTCTACCTCCTCTGTCCTGACAATACCTGTATCCTCCTTACCTCTTCCTATTTCATCCAAGACTCCCATCTTCTCCTCTTCATGGTGCTGCCTCTTCTTTCTCTCTTTTTTTTTTTTTTTGAGACAGAGTCTCACTTTTGTTGCCCAGGCTAGAGTGAGTGCCGTGGTGTCAGCCTAGCTCACAGCAACCTCAAACTCCTGGGCTCAAGTAATCCTTCTGTCTCAGCCTCCCGAGTGGCTGGGACTACAGGCACACGCCACCATGCCCGGCTAATTTTTTCTATATATATTAGTTGGCCAATTAATTTCTTTCTATTTATAGTAGAGATGGGGTCTGGCTCTTGCTCAGGCTGGTTTTGAACTCCTGACCTCGAGCAATCCGCCCGCCTCGGCCTACAGGCATGATCTTTCTCTTCCTTATCCTGAGGGGACTGATCAGTTTGCTCTCTGCTCTTCAATTCCCTAAGCTCACTTGTCCCCACAGCTTCTTCCTCCTCATTCTCTACAGTTGTTCCCTCTCTCTTATCTGAGACCTTTTGTTCTTGATGTTGCCTTTTCTTCTTGCTTTTCCTGGTGATCTGGTCACTGTGTTCTAGATGCTTCTCATCTGCATTCCTTTCAGGTGCTGTAGCCTCTTCCTTCTCTTTGTGCTTCCTTTTCTTTTTCTTCTTTTTGGGGGGCTTGCTCTATGACTATGGTTGAGAGGCCTGAGAGTCTTGGCCTTTGAGATGAGCCAGGAAGCCCTGCTCCTGGGCCTGCAGCCGAGCAAGCTTGGCCTTCATTGTAATCCCAAGACTGGCGGCCTGGTGTGCTGTTCGCCCCTCACAGGCTTGGAGCAACATCTCATCCATCAGAATCTTTGGGCGGTTGGGCCTCTGGCTGTCATCGTCACTACAGCTCTCCATGTCTTTATCTGGCTTCTCTCCATCTGAAGTCAGGGTAGCCGCCTTCACAAACTTCTGATACAGCAAGTTGTGCTTGGGAGGGTTACAACAGGTGTTATCCATAGAAAGGTGCCTTATCTGTACTCCATCCTGTCCAGTCTCCCCTACCAAGTTGGCTGCAGTCTTGTTGAAGAGCTTGTTCCACCAGTGGTTTGTGAACTCCTTGGCAGGGTCGTGTCCCCATGAGTGTCCTGCTTCAGTGTCACCCTAAGGGCCTGGGTGATGCCATTCTCCTTCTGGCCCAGGGCTTTGCCTTGAGTCCATCCATGCTTTAGCAGCTGCTCCTCAGCAAACTTCATCCCGTGACTCTTGACCTCTGGGGTGACACTCATGGTGAGAAAAAAGTGTCTGTCCTCAAACTCTCATGTCATTGCGGGGTCCTCTCTGTTGAAACATGTGCCATACCTAACATGCGCACCACCATCTTCCAGCAGTAATTCTTTTCTTTGAGACAGAGTCTCACTCTGTTGCCCAGGATAGAGTGCCATGGCGTCAGCTTAGTCACAGCAACCTCAAACTCCTGGGCTCAAGCAATCCTTCTGCCTCAGCTTCCCGAGTAGCTGGGACTACAGGCATGTGCCACCATGCGCGGCTAATTTTTTCTATATATTTTTAGTTGGTCAATTAATTTGTTTCCATTTTTAGTAGAGACAGGGTCTCACTCTTGCTCAGGCTGGTTTCAAACTCCTGACCCCCAGCAATCCGACTGCCTCCGCCTCCCAGAGTGCTAGGATTATAGGCGTGAGCCACCACGCCCAGCCTAAAGCAGTAATTTGTATAAGAAGAAAAAGCTTTAGTATCCAACCCAAATTGTCAACCAAGAAGTTAGGTGGTTTTTCTGCTTCATCTTCAAGGTTTTAGATGAGAAGATGCCTGGGCAATGTATGGGGAAGGGGCTCAGAGCTTCCTCGCCCTTGCCACATGCCATCCTCTAGGAACTGCCACGTGTTCAGCTACCTGGAAGCTCCCATTGCTTTGTCTACTTCATATTCCTTGTGCATCTTTTCAGATCAGTATGTGAAGCAATGCTTCATTCTTTTCAAGAGTTGATTGGAAAGAAATTAGCTGGACAACTAAAAATACATAGAAAAAATTAGCCAGGCATGGAGGCGCATGCCTGTAGTCCCAGTTACCCGTGGGGCTGAGGCAGAGGATTGTTTGAGCCCAGAGGTTTGAGGTTGCTGTGAGCTAGGCTGACGCCATGGCACTCTAGCCCAGGCAACAGAGTAAGAGTCTCAAAAAAAAAAAAAAAAAGAGTTGACTGGTATTCCTCACTATGGATGGACCACAGGTTATTAATTCAGTCCTCTCTTGCTGGATAACTAGTTTTGTATGGTGTGCTGTCTTTCACCACTGGTAAATAAAGTTGTATTCTAATCGTTTGTTTGGATCTGTGCTTTCAACCTAACTGGGGAGAACAGGGGTTGCATTTTATTCTTGGTTGTATCTTCGGTATCTGGCGCCGTCCTTGGCATCTTGTAAAAGTAACGAACTGATTCAATGCCACAGGGTTGGTCCCGAAAGGGCCTGGCCCAAGACCCTCTCCCAGGGTAGTTACCAGCAAAGAAGGGTTTCCCCAAATCTTAATCTTTGTCTCCCTCTGGTTCTGCTGGCAGGTTACTACCTCCAGAGGCAGTTCACTTCCCACTTGTCTCTTGGGCCCTCCAGGTCATGGGGAAAATGAGCTCTCTAATATGGGGCACAGACCCTCCCCACAGCACTGAGTCAGCTTTTTCTTAAACCCCACCTTTAAGAACCACTGGTGGTCATTGTGTCCTCTTGTGAGTTGTGTTCTGCTTCTCCCAGCAGGGCTTGACGGGAGAAGGAGGCAGTTCATTTTCTGGCTGAATTCAAGCCCCTGGCACAGCTAACCCCCTGGGAAGCATTCAACAAAGCTTCCCAGGCCTGTTCAGCATGAATATTTTACACCCCTGCAGCAAACTAGATTGTTAAAGTGAGGAATGGAGTTGTCCACGCCACACTGCTGCACCCTGGCAAGGAGTTTGGGGAAGTGAAGATGGTGGGGGAGGATGAGGCTTCTAATCTTTCCCAAACCAATATAGAAATTAGGTCCCTCACCTGAGCACTCAACCTTCCCTAAGCAGTGGGAGTGGGTGGTGGCTGTCACCAGGCCAGCAGTATTCCTGCTTACTGGTCTGCCTTCAGGGTGCTCCAAAATGTCACCTTCAAATTCTGCCTTGCTTTTTTGTGACATACTGGTCGACATACTGGGTGGCAGGTGGGAATACTCACTTAGGGCTCCTGACTCCCAGCAGAGGTTTTGTCCATGCCACTGACCCCAACCAGAAAGGTTACACCATCCTTCCAATGCTACCAGGTCACCCCTTCTCCCCTGAGCCAAGGATGATGGGAATGAATACAATTTTATAAAACTTCCTTTATGTCAGGTCCTGTTTGAAATGTTTTGCATGTCTTAGTCCATCTTCTGCTGCTATAACAGAATACCACAGACTAGGTAATTCATAAAGAATAGTTTATTTGGCTTATGGTTTTAGAGGCTGGGAAGTCCAAGAGAATGGCACTGGCATCTGGCAAGACTCCTCCCATGGCAGGAGATGGAAAATGGAAGTGAGACAGAGAGAAAAAGGAGATGAACTCCTGTAAATGAATTAATATATCAATCCATTCATGAGGGCAGAGCCCACATGACCTACTCATCTCTTACTGGCCCTACCTCCCAATACTATTTTTTTTTTTTATTGAGACAGCATCTGACTCTGTTGCCTGGGCTAGAGGGAGTGCCATGGCATCAGCCTAGCTCACAGCAACCTCAAACTCCTGGGCTCAAGTGATCCTCTTGCCTCAGCCTCCCGGGTAGGTGGGACTACAGGCATGCGCCACCATGCCCAGCTAGTTTTTTCTATATATTTTTAGTTGTCCTGCTAATTTCTTTCTATGTTTAGTAGAGGGGGGGTCTCGCTCTTGCTCAGGCTGGTCTCGAACTCCTGACCTTGAGCCATCCCCTCCCGCCTCGACCTCCCAGAGTGCTAGGATTACAGGCATGAGCCACCAGGCCTGGCCCTCCCAATACTATTACATTGGCAATTAAATTTCAAGATGATGAAACAAGATCAGGCTTTGGAATGAAAAAGAAAAATAAAATTAAAAAAATAAAAAAAGAAAAAAATTTCAAGATGAATTTTAGTGGAAATATTCAAACCATAGTAATATGTTTATTTGATAACTCAAAAATCTTATGGAGTATATTCCCTATTTTACAGACAAGAAAACTGAAGATCAGAGAGGTTAAGTAATCTGCTCATGGTTGCATAGTGACAGATTCAAGCCTAGGCAATCTCGCTTCAAAGTCCATATTATTAATTTCTGTGCCATCCTGCCCCTCAAAATGATGAGCTCTGTTTTGAGACTTTACATGCAATATTTCGTTTAATCCTCATCATAGGTCTACGAAGAAGAAAATACTCTTATTGACTCAATTTTTTTTACATTTTTCCTTTTATCAATATACAATAATCTATAAATTTATGGGGTACATGTGAACATTTGTTACATGCATAGAATGTGCAGTAATCAAGTCAGGGAATTTGGGATATCTATCACCTTGAATGTTTATCATTTTTATATATTGGTATAATTTTTAGTCCTCTCTTCTAATTACTTTGAAATATACATGACATTGCTAAGTATAGTCACCCTACTCTGCTATCAAATATTAGAACTTATTTCTTATAGCTAACTGTATGTTTGTACCAATAACCAACCTCTCTTCATCTCCCCCTGCCCTCCACCCCCCTTTCCCAGTCTCTGGTATCTATCGTTGTATTTGCTATGTCCACGAGATCAAGTTTTTTACCTCCTACATATGAGTGAGAACATATGGTATTTGTCTTTCTGTGCCTGGCTTATTTTACTTAACATAATGACCTCCAGTTCCATCTGTGTTGCTGCAAATGACATGATTTCATTCTTTTTTATAGCATTCTACTGTGTATATATATCATATTTTCTTTACCCATTCATCTGCTGATGGGCACTTAAGTTGATTCCTTATCTTTGATATCGTGAATAGTGCTACAGTAAACATGCAAGGACAGGCATTCCTTTGATATACTGATTTCTTTTTCTTTGGATAGATACCCAGTAGTGGGATTGCTGGATCGTATGGTAGTTCTTTTAGTTTTGCAAGAAATATCCATAGTGTGTTTCATAGTGGTTGTACTAATTTACATTCCCACAGTGTGTATGTGTTCCCTTTTTTCTGCATCCTCAGCATTTGTTATTTTTTGTCTTTTTAATAATAGCCATTTGCCAGGCATGGTGGTACACACCAATAGTCCCAGCTACTCGAGAGGCTGACATGGGAGGATCACTTGAATCTAGAAGTTTGAGGCTAGCCTGGGAAACATAGTGAGACCCTATCTCAAAAATAAATTTTAAAAAAGAAAAATATAATAGCCATTCTGATTGGAGTAAGATGACATTTCATTGTGGTCTTGATTTTCATTTCCCTGATGATTAGTGATGTTGAGCATTTTTTCATATACCTGTTGACTATTTGTATGTCTTTGAGACATGTCTATTCATGTTCTTTGCCCATTTTTAATGGGATTATTTTTTTTTGTTGTTATGTTTGAGTTCCTTGTATATTCTGGATATTGGTCTTCTGTCAGATGAGTAATTTGCAAATATTGAAGAGGTTGTCTGTTCACTCTGTTGTTTCTTTTGCTTTGCAGAAACTTTAGTTTAATATAGTCCCATTTGCCTATGTTTGTTGTTGCCTGTGCTTTTGAGGTCTTAGCCATAAAAACTTTGCCTAGACTACTGTCCTGAAGAGTTTTCCATATGTTTTCTTCTAGTAGTTCTACAATTTCAGGTCTTATGTTTAAGTCTTTAAGCCATTTGGAGTTGACTTTTGTATATGGTGAGAGATAGGGATCCAGTTTTATTCTTCTGCATATGATTTTACCAGCACTGTTTATTGAAGAGGGTGTCCTTTCCCCAGTGTATGTTGCTAGCTTTGTCAAAGATCAGTTCACTATAAATACATGGCTTTATTTCTGAATTCTTTCTTCTGTTCCATTGGTTTATGTGTCTATTTTTATACCAATACCATACTTTTTTGGTTACTATAGTCTTGTAATATGTTTTGAAGTTAGGCTGTGTTATGGCTTCAGCTTTATGCTTTTGCTCAGGATTGCTTTGGTTATTTGGGCTCTTTTTCAGTTTCATATGAATTTTAGGATTTTTTTTTCTGTTTCTGTGAAAAAATGACATTGATATTTTGATAGGCATTGCATTGAATTTGTAGATTGCTTTGGGAAGTATGATTGTTTTAATAATATTAATTCTTCTGATCCATGAGCGTGGATATCTTTTCACTGCTCCTCTTCAATTTCATTCTTCAGTGTTTCGTAGTTTTCCTTGTAGAGATCTTTCACTTCTTTGGTGAAGTTTATTCCTAGGTATTTTTTCATAGCTATTGTAAATGAGATTGCCTTATTGATTTCTTTTTCAGCTAATTAATTATTTATCCAAAGGCAGGAGAAGATGGAGGTCTGAGTTTCAGAAAAGATAGCAAATTTACCCTTCCTCCACCTTTTTGCCCTACTAAGGCCCTCTACGATTCAGATGATGCCTGCTCTCATTCATGAGGGCAGATCGTTACTCAATTTGCTATTAAATACCTTCTTTCAGAAACACTCTCACAGACACATCCAGAAATAACGTTTTACCAGATGTCTGGGCATCCCTCAGTCAAGTCAACACATAAAATTAACCACCACATTGCATCATACAAGATGCTCAATAAATGGGGATGAATGAATGAATGGCCCTGTATTCATCTGCTTGGGCTGCTATAACAAAATACCGTAGACTGTGTGGCTTATGCAACAGAAATTTATAATCTCTCAGTTCTGGAGGCTGAACAGCCCAAGATCAAGGTGCTGGCTGCTTTGGTTACTGGTGAGGGCTCTCTTCCTGGCTAACAGATGGCTATTTCTTACTGTGTCCTCAAGTGGCAGAAAGAGAGAGAAAAAGAGAGAGAGAGAATGAGAACGAACGAACATGAGAGCTTTGGAGTCTCTTCTTCTAAGGATGCCCATCCTATTGAATAAGGGCCACACTTTTATGACCTCATTTAACCTTAATTACTTCCCTAAAGCCCTATTTCCAAATACACTCATACTGGAGGTTGGGGTTTCAACACATGAATTTGGAGGTGGGGGATACAATTCAGTCCTATCGCAGGTCCCTTTTTCTTCTTCTGGGCAAAGAAAATAATAATGACAACATAAGAAGGAAACAGAAAGTAATACTATGGACACTGAGAATGGTTATTAGTCTTTTTCTTGGTTGGTCATAGGAAACCACCAAAGAGGAGAAAACTACTGGCCTGTACCTCATGAGCTTTGATGATATTGTGTTTTCTGGACACAGTGAGGCCTTGGCAGTAGCCATGGCAGGCTCTCAGGTGAGAGGAAGCCTAGAAGGGAGGTGGCTCATCACAGAAAATGGAATGATCAAAGCCTAATAATGTCTGGCTGATCATACTAGTTATACACCAGCTGTCTGTACACTTTCAACATCAGGACATCTGTCTACAATTCTACTTTCTAAAATGGTTAGGCATGTCTCAGACCTGAGATGGTCACCTCCTAGGACCCTCTAAGTATCCTGCTAGAATCCGGTGGTTTTGCTCTGTCACCAACAGGATACTATAGAGAAGTTGATATTCTCTGAAAGTCGGTATATTGGTGAAACTAGACTTATGATTATGGAATCATAATTTCCTTTGTACTTTTATCTAAAATTACACATATGTCCTGCTGGGGGAAAAATTGGTCGCAAACAATCAAAAATATCTGCACAGTAACCAACCATTTAAGAGCACATAACTTTTAAAAGGTAATTCTTGCAAAAATACTAATTGCTTGGAATATTTCACTACACAGCAGCAGCTGAGGTTTGCTGGAATAACTCACAGGTCCAGAGGAAAGCAACAATGGATAGAGCTACCAGAACAGAATGGAGCCTCCCTGCCCTGAATCTTGGAGCAGGGGACTGTTCCCAGCCAATCAAAATTCATTTCCCAGCTCACTGGGGAAGCTTCCAGCATTCAGAAACCCACAGGTGAATCACAGCTGATGACTTGAAGGGGTGGGAGTGGGATTCGGCACAAGAACAGGAGCTAGAGTCCAAAAGAGGCTGCAAGCAAAAATTCAGCACCTTTACTGAACCAGGAGAGAAGAAGAAAGAAAATAGAAAATGAAGCAGGCAGTGGGCCTGGATGTCCTAAGGAATTCTCAGTGCTGCCCTGGAGTAGAGCCTCCTGCCCACCTCTGCAGCTTCCTCTCCCACCACTGAATTTTAAGCTCCAACAACACTAGAGGACTTATAATTCCGGCCCACACCAAGCTGTGCCTCGCTTCTGTGTCTTTGCTCAAGCTGTTCCCACTGCCTGGAATGCCTTCCCTCTCCCACTTCTCTTCAGCTGGCTGACTCCCACCTACCCCAAGAAACTCAGTGCAGGTGGCCCTCCCCCAGGAAACCTTCCCTGACCTCCAGCCCCATTACCCAAGCGCAGCTCTGAACCAGTGGCCCCCCTTGCATTACGGTTGTCTGTGGCTGGGTCTGTCTTACCCTTAGGGCTGAGTGCTCAAGTGGACCATGATGTATTCATCTTTGTATCTCAGTGCCTGACGCATATTAGGCACTCAGGAAATGTGGACAGAGAGGGAATGATGTGGGCAAAAACATGGCAGCAGGACCTACTTTGCCTGGATGCAATGCAGCAAGGATAAATGTCACAATTCTGGCCCAGGGTCAAAGAGACAGGCCTGGCATACCCTCTGTGGTCGCTCTTCTAAACAAAGGTGACAAGGTCATCAAGAATCATGATAATTTAAAAAATTTCTTCCTCTCCTCATATCCTCAAGCAGGAGACTCTTGTTAACAAGCAGAATCTCTAGCGCAGGGGTCCTCAAACTTTTTAAACAGTGGGGGCCAGTTCACTGTCCCTCAGAGTGTTGGAGGGCTGGACTATAGTTTGAAAAAAAACTATGAACAAATTCCTATGCACACTGTACATATCTTATTTTGAAGTAAAAAAACAAATGGGCAAAAACACCTGCATGTGGCCCACAGGCCGTAGTTTGAGGACGCCTGCTCTAGGGCTTGAAGGGACCCTCAAGTTGGTCTCAGGCGGTGTCATTCAAAAAGTGGGAGGTGAGATCCAGAGGGGATAAGGGACTTGCTCTGGTCCCATAGCAAGTGAGTGGTTATGCTGAGACTAAATCCTAAGTCTCCTGATACCCCCGTTCTACACTCTGGCCCTTCGTCACAGACTGCACAGAGCAAGATTGAAGATGAACAGAGTAACTATCAGGTGGGACAATAGGCATCCATCCCATGAATGAGCAGCAGAAGAGAGGACCTGCAGTTCCAAAGCAAACTCCTGGCAAGACAGGGGGGAGGAAGGACAGCCTAGAGAGTCATTGCATCTTGTGAGCTGTGGGAAGGCAGCAAATGATAGAGTAGACTAGCACTGTGTAATACCAATATTAATACCAGCCACACGTGGCATTTTAAGGTTTCTAGTAGACACATTTTAAAAGTAGAAAGAAACAAAGAAAGTTTTCTCCCCAGTTTCCAAAGGTTTTATTGGGAAAGAGCAATTGATCCTATTGCTTCCAAGTCAGGGGAATAAAGAGCTGTGTCCAGGGACAGAGGAAGGGTGCCAAAGGGGACTCTTTTATTCATAGATACAGTCACAGGCACAAGACTCATGTAAATAAATTCTTCCGGTTTAAGCCTGAGGCTGATTTCTTTTTCAGCACTTTTTACTGAATCCCGGCCGTGAACGGTGTTTTGCCAAGTCGAATGCAGAAGTTCCTGGGAACGATGCCTGGCTTAGGTTCTACTGGATGGGCCTCCCTGGGCATCTCTTGTACAGTCTTCCCCACATTTAGCCCCTCCATGGCCACTACTGGCTCAGGGTGCTTGTACTTTTCCAGCGCCAGGAAGAATGGGCAGTGTTTCAGGTTGGTGTAGTGCTGCTTCAGGTGTTCCTTGGAGGCCTGTTCATGGTCACCAAGTGGAATCCTTCCTGCTCAAAGCATTTTATGATCTCGCCCACTGGGCTATGAACACCACTGGGCTTGATGACAAAGATGCTCTCAGTTGGCCATGGTCTGAGGATCGGGTAGTGCCAGATGGTGCCGGAGCTAAGACACAGAGCCAGGAAATTGTTCTTAATAATATATTTAACTCAATATTTCTGAAATGTCATTTCAACATAGAGTCGACATAAAAATTATTGATGAGATATTTTACATTTTTTTCACAATGAGTCTTTGAAATCTGACATGTATTTTACACTATGTGTATTTTGAACTAGCCACATTTCAAGTGCTTAACAGCCACACCTGGTGAGTGGCTACCATACTGGACAGCATAGTATAGGGAAAAAAATTTTTTTCTCTACCCTGAGTTCTCAGCTCAAGCCCCCTGTAACAAAAGACAGATTAATAACAGAAAAACAAATAGAAGTTTATTAACATGTACACTTCAGGTGTACATGGGAGATACCCAGAGAAATGAGTAAATCTCTAAGAGGTGGCTTAGAATTCAGGCCTAAGTACCATTACCTGCAGATGAGTGGCTATGGGGTGACCAGAGAAAGCATGGTAAACAAGAGTGAGGTTTGTCATGTAGATTTAACTCAGTGGCTTCTTCATTGATAGGAGTTTATCGTGATTTAGTCATTTTCTCTTCCTGGTGCAGAGAGCAGACACTCTTAGAAATGGAGATTTCCTTTATAGATGTAAGTTTCCTTTACAAAAGAATAATTTCTACTCTGTTTTTAGAGCTGCTCCTGTGTCTGCTATTTCTCAAAATAATCTGCTTGAAATAATCCTTATGCGAAAGAAGCATATTCTGGGGTGGCATATTCTGGTCTCCTACAGTCATATTTTGGGGTGACATATTTTTGGTCTTCTACAGTAGTGAAGGACACTCACCATACCACCCAGTAAAATATCAGTACCACTGGCCTGATGGAGTGTCTGTAATCCCTAGTTATCCACTCTTATGGATGATACATAATTTTCAAAAGCACCTGTGCCATCTAGGAGGGAGAAAATATTGACCAGGAGACCACACCATTAGCCACCTAGACCCACCATAATGACTTCAGGCAAAGGATGAGCTGCAGTGACATTTTACTCTCTACCCTCAGTTATCTAGGAAAGACTGTGTCCCTAAAGGAAATGTTTTCCTTTAAATTCTCTAAATCCAGCGGGGTATGGTGGCTCACGCCTGTAATCCTAGCACTCTGGGAGGCCGAGGCCGGCGGATCGTTTGAGCTCAGGAATTTGAGACCAGCTTGAGCAAGAGCAAGACCCTGTCTCTACTAAAAATAGAAAAAAATTAACTGGACAACTAAAAATATATAGAAAAAATTAGCCAGGCATGGTGGCTCATGCCTGTAGTCCCAGCTACTCTGGAGGCTGAGGCAGAAGGATTGCTTGAGCCCAGGAG
The DNA here is from genome assembly GCA_008750895.1 of Mirza zaza. Lineage (NCBI taxonomy): Eukaryota > Metazoa > Chordata > Mammalia > Primates > Cheirogaleidae > Mirza > Mirza zaza. Next base: position 4,146 of record VSMD01046859.1, on the reverse strand, counting down.
TTTGAGGTTACTGTGAGCTAGGCTAATGCCATGGCACTCTAGCCGGGGCAACAGAGTAAGACTCTATCTCAAAAAAATAAATAAATAAATAAAAATAAAAATAAAAAAATAAATTCTCTAAGTCCAACTGGCTGCTTTGAAAGCTCCATGCTTTCAAAAGTTTTCTCCTAGTATCTTAAGTATCTCACTGGAACACTCCTGGACTTCCAGCCCAGGCCTCTACAGAATTGCAATGCCCCAAACCTCACCTTCCTTTCTGGGCACTGCCCCCCCCACCCCATATTACCCCATTATCACCCTCTGGGTCTCATTTCCTATTAAGGTTTTGCCAAACAATCCCTGAAATCAGTAGCCAAGCCAGTATGAGCTGCCTGAGCAGGATGAACTGGGGCCCAGAGATCTCAATTCAAGATAAAGGTTAGAAAGTGCTTCTCAAATAGGCTCAACTGTTAAAAGCAAAGCCAATTTTCCCATTAAGATTTCTCTATCCCAATAGGCAGGTTATCAAAGTTGTGGGAATATACATTGTTTCCAAGGGATATAGTAAAGCCATTTTCATGTTGGATGATAGAAAATGCCTCTCATAAGCATTTTTACATTTTCAGTTTTCTTGACTAAGCACTTACGTAAAAAAAGATTTCTGAGAGCCAATAGTTTCAAAGTTTTGGGGTGGACCAGTAAAAATTTTTTTTTTTAGAGTCTCAGTCTGTCACCCAGGGCTAGAGTGCCGTGGTGTCAGCCTAGCTCACAGCAACCTCAAACTCCTAGGCTCAAGGGATCCTCCTGCCTCAGCCTCCTGAGGGGTTGGGACTACAGGCATGTGCCACCATGCCTGGCCAATTTTTTGTTTCTGTTTTTAGTTGCCGGGCTAACTTTTTCTATTTTTAGTAGAGATGGGGTCTTGCCCAGGCTCAGGCTGGACTTGAACTCGCAGCTCAAGGGATTCCCCCAAGCGTTGGCCTCCCAGAGTGCTAGGATTACAGGCGTAAGCCACTGCGCTCCGCCACTTCAAGGTTTTGTTGTGCTGTATTTTTAAATTTTGGCTGGGTGCAGTGGCTCATGCCTGTAATCCTAGCACTCTGGGAGGCCGAGGCAGTACGATCCCTTGAACTTGGGAGTTCGAGACCAGCCTGAGCAAGAGCAAGACCCCGTTCTCTACTAAAAATAGAAAAAATTAGCCGGTTGTGGTGGCCCATGCCTGTAGTCCCAGCTACTCAGGAGGCTGAGGCAGGAGGATATTACTTGAGCCCAGGAGTTTGAGGTTGCTGGCTGAAGCCACGGCACTCTAGCCTGGGTGACAGAGTGAGACTGTGTCTCAAAAAAACCTTTAGGTGACCAAAAACATGTTTAAGAAAAATCTACAAAACTTGGAAATAGTGAAAAGGGATTACTATTAATACCCTTCTTTTCAGGGTCCTGGTGGGCTTTGTCTAGTAGGCCTTGTAAGGCTGGTGGCAGGCCCCCTCCCTTCCCTAGATCAAAAAAGAAAAGGCTCGGGAGACCAGACCTGCTAAGGACAAGACTGCCAGGCCCTGCTGAGAGGAGCCACACCCAGATGTCCACTTGGATGAGAACATTTCAGCTCCTGGATTCCACAAATACCTCCAGCCCCTTCTATTTCTCAATGACCACCCAAGATCACAATGGAAAATCCCCAGCTCTTCCCACCACAAGTCTCTAGCCCCCTCAAAGGGTATAAAAGGCCTCAGCCCCTTCAAATGGTGGCGACTTCTGGGGCCTCCAGAACCTCGTCCAGGAGTGTATAATAAAGCCACGTGGTTTGGCCCCCAGTCTTTCTCTCTGTCTGTCTTGTCTTCTTGCCACAGCCGAAAAACCTTACAGGCCTATGTAAGAATTATCTGGTTGGCTAGGGGCAGGTGCTTTTGTTTGAAATTGTTATGCTATTAATTAGAATATTTTACCAGAAGACTAACTTGTAGAAAACAAAGTAATTCAAATTAAACTTGTCCTATAGAGATGCTAACTATTTCTGTCCCTTAGAGAAGATAATCCCAAATGTGATGGTTAATGTAGAATTTTATCAGTTTTGTATCTAAATTAGCAAACTTTTGCAAACATTCTATTAGACACTATCATGGTTACACTCTGTCCAATTCTCTTTGAACTAACCTGACCACCTTGCTGGTTCCGTTATCAAAACTGCAAGGGGGTTTCAGCATAGGTCCATTTACTCGTGGTACAAATATTTTTTAGTATGAAAGACATCTTTTCTGGGAGAATGGTGCCGCTGACTAACGGGAGACTGTGGACTTTTAAAGGAGGGGCCACATGCCTTGGGGCAGATTGTGGTGCAACTGACAAGGGTGCATTGGGGGCAGGGAGTGGGGGATGGTGAGTCCTGGTACCAGGAAGTCTGTCCAGGGGCCTTCAGCATTGCAACTCCTTTGTCCTACAGTTAGTTGACTTTTCTTACAGAAATGGTGGATTTTCTATAAGAAAGGTCAACTAGTTAAGGGAGAAGAACATACAGGGGTCACTGAAATTTGTTCATAGAGCTGGTTACAGTTCCCTCTTTAATGAGTTAAATACTTGACATGCTCATTTTCTTATTTGCATGAGATTTGTGTTTTTAACATTTTGAAAATTATACTTTCTCAGTAAGGTTGGCAAATTTCATTCTGTCAAGTAAAAACAGAAAAGGAAAATTTATACCATCTACTATCTCCATAAAAGTAAATATATTTAATACAAAAAATGAAGTCTATAATGAGAGGTGAAGGACAATATTTAAATGGGTAATGCTGGAGACCAGAATGTGCCACCCCAAAATATGCCTGTTTGGCATAAAGTTTATTTTGAGCTGATTATTTCGAGAAACAGCAGACACAAGAGAAGCTCTAAAAACAGAGTAGAAGTTATCCTTTTGTAAAGGAAATTTACATCTATAAAGAAAATCTCCATTTGTAAGGGTGTCTCAGGCTCTTTACCAGGAAGAGAAGGATAACCAAATCACCGGAAGCTCTTATCTACAAAGAAAGCACCAACTCGAATGTGCATGACAAACTTTAGTCTTGTTTCCTATGCTTTTCCTGGTCACTTCCCCATAACTGGACTCCTGTTTTCTTTGTATTTAGCTGAAGGTGTGATATAAGGCCGAATTCTAAGCCACCTCTTGGAGAGCTACTCATTTTTCCCTGGGTATCTCCCATGTATAAATGTTAATAAACTTATATTTGCTTTTCTCTTACTAATACTGTATCTTTTATTAAGGCATAACAGCTAAGAACTCAAAAAGGTAGAGGTAAATTTTCTTTTTCTCCCCTACATTTCTGGCGAGGAGGATGGGACTGCTGGGACACCCCCCTCGCTACACAGCCAGCAGATGGTGTCCTTGGAAAACTGGCAGTAGCGGCAAAGGTACGAATTCTCACCATATCTCCTCTCTCTGTCTGTAGTGCCCAGTCTAGAGGTAAAAATTTCTCATTGTCCTTAACTTTTAAAATTCAGATTAGCAGGAAAAAAACGTTTGTAAGAATCAGTTATTTGGGCAGGGTGCAGTGGTGGCTCATGCCACCTAGTGTTTTCAATTCTGAGCATTGTTTGAGGCTCGGAATTCAAGGTCAGCCTGGGCAACATAGCATGACTTTGCCTCTACACAAAATTTAAAAATGAGCCAGGTGTGGTGGTGTTGGACCTTGGGGACCACTCACAAAGACACGGAGACCAGAACTTGATGTAAAAGCAAGAGGAGGGTTTATTCCAGCGCAGCGCAGGGGCGTGCAGCGTCACCACACCAGGGAGCTGCCGCGCCGAAGCTTTGAAACTTGGGACTCTTATAGGCAAAACCACACGCAGGTGGCCAGGAATTCAAATGCAAAAACCACACGCAGGTGGCCAGGTATTCAAATGCAAAAACCACACGCAGGTGGCCAGAAAGTCATGGGGGTCAAGGGGTGGGGAAATTCTTTAGGCTCTATTCTTGTGTAATTATATACTGGTCAAGGTCAGTTTTGGGACATTTACGGGTGGGGAAGCTTTGTTACACTTGGATACCTAAGAACAAGCGTGGTTACAGCAAAAACACGGCTAGTAATTTTTCTTACATTTTACATTCCCCTCTTTTTCTTTTGGGTAGTTTTAATCTTAAAACTATAGGTCTTCATTTACAGGGAGAGGCTGGTAATG
>VSMD01046853.1:0-67559 GCA_008750895.1 Mirza zaza | reverse complement strand
GTGTCAGCCTAGCTCACAGCAACCTCAAACTCCTGGGCTCAAGCAATCCTTCTGCCTCAGCCTCCCGAGTAGCTGGGACTACAGGCATGTGCCACCATGCTGGGCTAATTTTTTCTATACATATTAGTTGGCCAATTAATTTCTTTCTATTTATAGTAGAGACGGGGGTCTCGCTCTTGCTCAGGCTGGTTTCGAACTCCTGACCTTGAGCAATCCGGCCACCTCGGCCTCCCAGAGTGCTAGGATTACAGGCGTGAGCCACCGCGCCTGGCCTGGACCAGTAGTCTTGTTTAGGTCTTAATGACCCTTTAGTGAGTCCTTGCCCACCTTGGCCTTCATGCAATTTGTTATTTACCTGACCCACACCACCTGTTGGCTGCCCAGCGCCAGGTGGATTTTGGGAGCTGTTTGTGCTTGTCCCAGGTCCCAGTTCCTGCTGACATCCATGGGCTTTGGTAGCTCACACCTGTAGTCCTATGTCACTATACTTCCGGTGGATGGTTCTCTATTTCGCACGGCGAGGGCATGTTGCTGCGCCCCCTTCAGGGCTGGGGTGGAACTTTTTCTCAGGAGCCCTTGCAGCCTTGCTTTGGGGTCTGCAGGGCCTGGCCAAAAGAGAGCGTGGCAGTCATGGCCCTGCTGCTGTCTAAGTTGCAGGCTCAGGTTTCCAGAAAAGTCTGTATACTCGAATTCTGCATCTCTCCCCAAAGCAAAATTGCTCAAAGAGTGTTCTTGCCTTTTGGGCCTTGAACAAGCGAAGAGCTCACCCGGGGAGGGACCCGCCTCTTTTGTACCCCCATACTCCAGCGAGGTTGGGGTGGGCAGGATGTAAGTGCATTTATGCCACCAAGGGTTCGAGAGGGTTGTGTTGATGGCTGAAGAGGAAGATTCTGGTTACACAGTATCCTTAAGGACAGGAACTTCCCAGGCGTGGGCACCAGGTGGCGTGGAAAACTGCAGCTGGTGAGCAAGAATCGTGTAAAGAGGCCATGCAAGCAATTGTGTGGCCCTGTGGGCTGAGCAATTGAACGCCAAGCTTGTGCAAGATTGCCTGGTCGCTCTCTCTAAGAACAGAAGTGAAGGAATCGAGTGGGGCCAGCTGGAGAGGTGGTTTGCTGACTCACCTGCAGCTGGTGTTCGGGGACATTGATTATGACCTGGTGTTTGGAACAACAGGCTGGTCTTCCTACCTCCCTGACTGGCCCTGGAGCTGGGGCCCTCCCTGCTGTGGTGTAGACGAGCACTCACGGCCTGCAGCATGGGCCGTCATCCCTCTGCTGTGGCTTTCCGTAAGCTCAGGCCAAAGACACCTGGAGTTGATGCGGGACGGCCGCCCGCAGTGGACAGACCAGAGTGGGCGGGTACCGCGATGGCAAGCACGTGGGTTTGAGGGACACAGAGAGCCAGGCAGGAATCCCTGTCTACACAGACTTGGGCTTAACTTCTCCGAGCCTCAGTTTTTCTCATCTGTGAATTGGGACTAACACTGACCTCACAAGGTCTTGTGAAAACAAAAAGAAATAATGTATACAAGGTAGCCTGTACTGAGCGTGAGACTTCTGTCCTAATCCATCCAGTGCAAACTGGGGGGCTCTCTGGGCCTCAGGGGGAATGTTGTGGCAAATTGTGCCAAACAAAGCAGTTGGCAGGATTCATGTGGCCCCAAGACCTTGGCTTAGCCACCACTGGGTCAGGGAGGGGACTGTGACACCCCCGCTGTCCACGGTCAGTGAGTCACGTGGTTGGATTTGCCATAGAGAGAGGTGCAGCCCTCTGTTCTATGCAAATAAAGGCAGTGGCTCCTTGGGGGTATGAGGAGCCAGGCAGAGTCCCTGGGAGGAAAACAAACATGGTCAAAACAGCACCTACTGTGCCCAACATCTCAGAATCTGGGGGACCGGGCTTCTGTTTCTGGGAGCGAGGTTGTCATTGGCTCTCTCAACTGGTTGGTTTAATTCTGCTGCTGTGGCCTTCTTTCTCTGTGTTTTCCTACTCTGTGTCTCTTAAGCGTCCTCAATATGATTCCCTCGTGGTGACAAAACGGTTGTAGCAGTGCCAGGCTTCTCCCTTCCCGGTTGGAGTAAGGGCAGGTGTCTTGCCCATAGCGTTTCCCTAAGCGTGAGGAAGTGTCTTCTCCGTGGGCCCCCAAAACTTCCCTCTCGCCCCGCTGGTCCGGATCAGACCACGGGGACCAGGGGGTACATTTCCCTTAGACGATCGGGTCTACCCTAAAGCTTGCGTGGGTGCAGCATTCCCAGAAGCACTTGGGGCTGTGGATAGACCCTGCATGGGCGACTGTTAGGAAGGAGGGAGGAGGACAGGACAGCTGTCCTCACGCCATCCCAGCTTGTGGGCACAAAGTCATTACTTTGACTTTAGTACCTGAATTTTGTTGGCCAGGATTTCCCTGTGCGGTGCCGTGGGACTTCCTCCTGTGCACGCCCTCGTCCCTCCCCCTCAAAGCTTCCCCCAGTTTTCCTGGGAGTCGCCCTGGAGGTGGTCTGTTCTGGTCTGTGCTGAGGCCGGCTCTCTGCCCCCCCCCCCCTTTCTCTCCTGCTTTCTGTCAAGCTCTGCTGAGGGCATCATGGGGGCTTGGGGATGACAGGAGAATGTCCCTCTCTGGTTGGTGCCACGCCCCGCCATTTGGGTCCCAAGGCAGGGCTGCTCGTGCCCTTAGTCTCTCCCCAGAGCACCTCCCACGGACACTTTTCCAGCCTCTTCCTTCCTTCCATCCTCGTGCCCCAGCCGTGCGGGGCTGCCCGGTGGTGCTGTCCCCTGCCTGGGCCTGTGAGGGTCACCCGCTTGCTGACAGGTTTGTGCCCTCCAGCTGCAGCTGTTCCCTGCATCTCTTCCCTGTTCCTGTCATCTCAGCACAAAGGAAACACAGAGACACCAGCAAGACGCCAGGCTTCTCCTTTATTCCTGGGCTTGTTCTTCCTTTTCCTTTCCCTGCTTTCCTTTCTTCCTTTTAAAGTTAACATTTAAAATATGTAGCAGTGCTCCCTACCCCCCATTCCTGATTTGAGAACTAATATGTTGTTAAAACTTGGAAAATACATAAAAGTATAAAGAAAAAAATAAATGAAAGCCTCCCACAGTTCTGCAGCCCAGAGAAAAGCACTGTAGCATTTTGGTATTTTCCTTCCAGTCTTTTCAAGACATGTAGGTGAATACTTCTGAAAATATGGTTGGGGCAATACTGTATATGCAGTTTTATATCCTGCTATTTTCACTGAACATTTAGATTACGAGCATTTTTCCATGCCATTACATATTATTTTACCGTATCTTTCAGTTACTGCATGACTTTCTGTTGTACAGATGTACGAAGATTTAGTTTTTCATTATTTTAAACAGTGCTACAGTGAACGCCCGTGATTGTTTTCACAAAATAAATTTCTAGAAGTGAAATTGGTTTGCTTATCCATTTCCCAACCTGAATGCTGTCTCCATTCTCAGGGGACAGGCTTTAAAGTCCCTTCCTCTGCTTGGAGTTCAAATTCCAAATGAACTTCCCCACCATTCAGTGCCAGGGCTCCTGCTGATCATGTTATACCATAAACCGTCCCTGGGCAGCGGGAGATCTACAGTGCCCAGGGCCCTTGTCATTGCCACCTGTCCAATACTGCGTGGATTGCTGTACCCTGTGCTCACGGTGACTCCTTTCCATGAAAGCCATCTCCAGGTCCTTTCTGGGGAATGGCACGGCCCAGAAACGTTCTCTTACTGCTCTCATCGCAGTGGGAAGATGCCCGAAGTGGACTACGTGGTCCTGTCGGAATGGTTTGACTGGATTGTGCGGAACGTCGATGTGTCCGTCGATCTGATAGGTAAGACAGCCCCTTCCCCGCCGCCCTCCCTGGGCTCCCCCCTGGGCCCAGCCAGGGTGTGCTTGGCCGGGCCCCCAGCTCGCAGGGGCCAAAAGCATTTGGGGCTTCTGATTCCTCTTGCAGAGGAACCCTGGCCTTTGTTGAGCTGCCCTCTCCTGGGTCAGCTACCCCTTCAGACCCAAATGCATTGTGATTTGATGGTTTTTCTAGTCTGTAATGGAGGGGGAGGGGCAGAACCTGGACATTCACTGAGACCCACCTGGTGTGAGGCCCTGTGCTAAGCTCTGTCTCCATACGGGATCTCATTTGGGCCCACGAGGACCCCTGGGGCTGGTGATGTGAAGGGTGAGGGTCAAGGTGCCTGTTTGGCCACACAGCTGGCCAGCGGTCAAGCCGAGAGCTGGCCCGGTCTGTCTCTCCGGTGTGGCATGCAATGGCAGATGGAGGCCTTGCCCTGTGCCCACGTGCCTGCCTTCCTTGCTGCTTGTCCTTGGCTTCCAAGCCTTGAGCAGAGTAACGAGAACCACTTGTTATTTTAACCTCAGTGTATCTCCAGACCACTCCTGAGACTTGCTACCAGAGGCTGAAGATGAGATGCAGGGACGAGGAGAAGGCCATCCCACTGGTAAGAGGCCTCTGTGACTTGGTTAAGGGCAGAGCTAGAACAACCTCCTCCCACCCCATCCCAGCCTGGCTTCCTCTCCCGGGCGCCACCCTCTCTGAGATCACTGCTGTTGTCTGCAGAGAGAAGCAGGAACTGAGCGCACGGGAGGGTGAGCTCTGACTTCCTCTGTGGCTCAGAGACCCGATGTGAATGTCCAGATCTGCCTCCCTTCCTATGGCCTCTGACTCGGTTCAGCACCCCCAGTGTTCAGAAATGTCCGCTCCCTGCCTTGGCAACAAGGCCCGTGTGCTCCACCTCCTGCAGATTGCTTGGCTTTGTGCACACTCTGGATGTGCACTAGCATGGGAGTCCCGGTGGGCAGGACCGAGCCCTCTCTCGCTCACTCGCTGCTGTACCCCAGTGCTGAGCGCAGGCCTGGCACGGAGGTGGTGCTCGTGCTCAGTCGTGTTTGCCCACTGCAGGGAGACCTGCCCTTCTGGCTGTAGCTCAGGCCACAACAGCTCTGCAGTTGCCACAGCAACTTTGTAGCATGGCGTATAAGATCCCACGTGACCCAGCCCCAACTGCCTCTCTGGTGTTCTCCCTCCACTCCCTGCCTTCCATGCTGTGGCCATAAGGGACTAGTTGTGACTACACACGCAGCCACACACATCATGGAGTTACACAAATGTTCCTCTGCACAGTGGTTTCCTTTGCCTTTAAAGTTTAGCATAGATGCCACTTCCTCCAGGAAGCCTTCCCTGACCTTCCCTCCATTGTTTTTTGTATTTATTTATTTATTGAGACAGAGTCTCACTCTTTTGCCCAGGGTAGAGTGCCGTGGCATCAGCCTAGCTCACAGCAACCTCAAACTCCTGGGCTCAAGCAATCCTTCTGCCTCAGCCTCCGGAGTAGCTGGGACTACAGGCATGTGCCACCATGCCTGGCTAATTTTTTCTATATATATTTTTAGTTGGCCAATTAATTTCTTTCTATTTGTTTAGTAGAGACGGGGTCTCACTCTTGCTCAGGCTGGTTTCGAACTCCTAGCCTTGAGCTATCCGCCCGCCTCAGCCTCCCAGAGTGCTGGGATTACTGGCCCATTGTTGACATTATTTATTTATGCCTTTGTTCCCCATCTCTCCCTGATGTGAGCTTTTAAACATTCAGTCTTTTTTTTTTTTTCGGCATATTATGGAGGTACAGATTTTAAGGTTTCAATAAATGCCCTTTCCCCCCTCCCCCCACAAGTCTGAGTTTCCAGCGTGACCATCCCCCAGATGGTGCACATCTCACTTATTATGTATGTATATACCCGCCCCCCTCCCCTAAACATTCAGTCTTATTCTCTCTGTGTCCTCATCATGTGTCCTGGGGCCTGGCACCTAGTAGTTGCTCAGTTAACATCAAACTGAATGCCTCATGTGAGAAGCTGCCACTGGAGGTACACAAAGGCTGGGCAGGCATTTAGTGAGGCATCATGGGCCTCTGAACTGAGGATGGGCTGGACTGGGGGCCCTGGAAGGCCTGTCCAACTCCCGAGGCCCTGCCCAGTCTTGTTTTGCCCTGGTGCCAGCAAGGTACATTCTAGCCACGGAGGCCTGGGGCTCGCACTCTGGGCGGCTGCTTTGAAATCCTGGGGACAGGAGTGATTGGCAGATGGGGTGCAATAGCATGGAGCCAGGCTGGACCTTGCTGTGATGGGGCACAGCTGCTCTGTGTTGTGACCCGAACGTTCCAAAGAAACACCAACCCTGGCGTCCCTCCAAGCCATCATCCAAGCTGTTGTCTTAACGGTTTTAACAAGGTCCGTGGGACAAACCTGGCTCCTGTTGCGGAGGGAGAGCTTGGTGGCGGTTGAAAAGGCAGCCGCGTGGTGTACCTGAGAGGCTCTGGGATGACGAGTAGAATGCCGCGCGAGGAGGGGTTTACGGGTGGCCCAGAGCACGCTGGCCACGTGAGGGAGAGTGTGGGCACCCAGTGCCACCCAGTGTGCCGTGGCTTAGGGAGAGGCTGTACCCCTCTTCCCCGGGCTCCACCCCAGGGTGGTCTTCATGGTCTTGAGCAGGGGTCCTCAAACTTTTTAAGCGGGGCCAGTTCACTGTCCCTCAGACCGTTGCTGAGTGTGCAGTGTGGGCCCCGGACAAGTCGGCTGCTGAGCAGGACAGGCAGCGGCGGCAAAAACACCCGGAGGGCCAGATAAATGTGCTAGGTGGCCCATATGTGACCCTCAGGCTGTAGTTTGAAGATGCCTGGTCTTGAGGATCCACAGATTACAGGTTATCTGAGGGGGTAGGAGCTGCAAGGAGTGAGGGTCACAGCCCTCTTGGTGGCAAGACAGAGGGAAGGTTTAGAGGCTGCCTTGGGCTGGGACACCTGGTCACGGAGTCACCATGGACCGCCACATAGAGGAAGTGGGGCCCAGCTGCTGGAGAAGTGGCAGGAAATGAGAGAAGCCAGGAGGGGTCCTGCCTTTGACTTAGTTTTGACTCAGGCCCCAGGGGAAGGCCTGGCATTCTTGCTCATGAATCCCCAGAGGAGCAGGGCAGGGTGGCTGGGGACAGACACTCTGACTGTTGTGATGTCTGGGTGGGCTGGCAGAGTGTGTGGCTGCACCCACCGCGGCCCGCCTGTGCCAGGTTGGCTGTTGCAAGGTTCTTTGTCCCAGTCACCGCCCCATGGCCATTGACAACTTTGCTCCACCTGCCCGAGACCCTTGGTGGGAGAGGTCTGTCCCCTTGCTGCTCCCAACAGCCCATTTCCCTGGCAGGAATACCTGGGCGCTATTCACCACCTCCACGAGGAGTGGCTCATCAAAGGAAGCCTGTTCCCCACGGCAGCCCCTGTTCTGGTAAGTCAGTCTCCCTCACAGGGTAGAGGACTTTTCTAGAAGGAGGAGTGACTCACGGAGTGTCAGCCACCCTGTACACGAGGAGGGCCTACTTCTTCAGGGCTTGAGCACTTGGGAGGAGGTGGGTGGGGAGGCTGATGAGAGGTCTCTCTCTCTTGGTCCCCATTTCTGGCCTGAGTCTCAGAGTGAGTCGGACAGACTCAAGAGAAGTTGATCTATTACACCTGGTGGTTGCAGTAACATGTCACTTGCCCAACTTCATTAGCAAAGGAGTGTTGGAGATGCCCGAAGCCCCTAGACCTGGTTTTGGTTTTAACCCCTGGGATGGTGGTCCCTCTGGTGTGACCCTCCTGCTGCAGTGGGTGACACAGAGCCTCCTTTCACCTTTGCTTGGTGACTCAGGTCATCAGAGAAGCATTTTTGCTGGTCCGGGGTGTCCCACAGTGATGCCTTAGGCTGTGCTGAGCTGTGTGGGACTGTTTGCTCAGATGACTAATGTCTTCGAGTTCCTATGTGTGCCTTTTGTAGTAACCCTCCTTTCTCTTGCTGACATATACCATTTCTGTTACTGATGTGTCTGCCCCTGTTGGTGTCTCTTTACTTCCCATCCTCTTGTTAGCTAGTTTGCTGTTCCCAGATTTCTTTAGGCAGGCAAGTGGGTACCCAGAAATGTTCCATATATAACCTGGGATCTAAAGAGGGTCATGCTCAAGCTCTTATGCATGGCCTTAAGGACATCTCTTTGGCTCTTGCAGGCAGTGAGATATTGCCGGAAAGTGAGATATTACCAGAGTGGATTTTTTTTTTTGAGACAGGGTCTCACTCTGTCACGCAGACTAGAGTGCAGCGGTGTGATCATAGCTCACTGCAGCCTCAAACTCCTGGACTCGAGGGATCCTCCTGCCTTAGCCTCCTGCCTACAGATGTGCACTGTTGCACCCAGCTATTTTTTTTTTTTTCTGTAGAGATGCCCAGGTTGGTCTCGAACTCCTGGGCTCCAATGATCCTCCCACTTCAGCCTCCCAAAGTGCTAGGATTATAGGTGTGAGCCACCGCACCCAGCCTATAGCGGATTTTTAAAGAAGTCAAATTTATTTTCCCTCCTTTATAAAAAAAAAAAATTAGAGAGTATAAAGTGATGAAGTCAAACACCATTCGTGAGCTCACCATAGGAACCACCATAGTGGGTTCTTAAGTGAAAATCTTGTTGGGAATGTAGACTCCCTAGAGCGGGGAGCTGTTTGGCTCTAAGCTTGCTTTGGATCTGCCTGCAGTCCTCCCTGCCCATCCCTGTCTCGTCTTCTCTTCATCTGTGAAGGGACAGTGATTTGATGTCCATGCAGCCCTGTGACCTGCTGTGTGTTTAATTTCCAGGTGATTGAGGCCGACCACCACATGGAGAAAATGTTGGAACTCTTTGAACAAAACCGGGACCGAATATTAACTCCAGAGTATCAGAAGCATGGCCCATAGGACGGGAAAGGTCTGTAGGATGCCAGAAAAGTGCCTGCAGCTGCCAAGTTAGCTATTAGCAGCAATTTGGAAAAATCCACTCTTAGCAGGGCTTCTTCTCTGGCCAGATTTATTTTTCCCAATTGTCTTTTCTCCCTTGCCAGCATCTTCATCACGGGTCTCTGGCCCTCAGGGATAAATGACAAATGGGACCAACAGGTTTGTTGTGCCCTTTGGTGTTTGCAGCCTCATGTTCCCCCTGGTGCCTCTCCTGGTGGCTTCTCACTGCTGGGTCCCTCTAGTGAAGCCATTAAGAAAGAGCTCCTGTCGGGTTGTTGGGTGCCTGATGTCACACTGAGCTCTGTATACGTGTCACCTCACCCTTCAGGGCACTCGGGAGGGCGAGGTGGCAGTCTTATATCCCAGGGGAGGAATCTGAAGCTCAGTGAGGCTAAGGGACTCCCTGGGTCACATAGCCAGTGTGCAGTTTAGCTGGCATCATTCAGAAATTTGGCCAACTCCAGAACTTTCTCTTGCCCCGTGCTGCCTGGCCCTGAGTGCTGTCCCCCTTAGTCCTGCCTCGTCCTGTCGGAGGCCCTCCCACCCCTTTGGGGAGAGCTGGCAGTGTGCAGAGCTGGTATCATTTTCTCGTTATTGAGCAGTTCTCAAGGACAATCAGCATTTCTAGACTTCAACAAAATCATGCTGTTTGGCTGGAGCCCAGTATTCAGTGGTTTCCCAGCATGAGGCCGCTACAGCGTCTACCACTTTGTCATCTGGACTTTGACAGCCTTAAGAGACGCACACATTGGCTCCTGAATGGTGCTCAGTCTCCTTGGTGATAGAGGTCCTGCTCGAGCTGCTGCCAGTCCCGTGTCAGGGGAGTAGCGGTTGGTGCCTGGCTGGCCTGCCCAGCACCAAGCTGGGGCCAGGGGCAGCCAGCCCTGGCTTGTGAGGCTCCCTGATTCCCTTGTGCCCTTGTGTGAGGAGCATCGCTCTTGGAATTAACTTTGTGGCCCAGAGGGAGAGACACAAATGGCCTTAAGTCTTTGTGAAATGTTTTCCCATCTAAGGGGACATCTTGTGCCATAGAGCATGAAACCATCTTTATTGGTCCAGAAAATATCTTCGCTTTGCTCAGCTGTAATAATACATTGATGGCACAGCTGTCTCCTGAATCAAGTAGGAAGCAAGAGAAAGGAAGAACATTCCCTTTGGGGATGGTCTGGACAGGAAAGTCAGGGTTTGCAAACAAAGGCTCTTGAAGCTTTGCGGTCTTGACGATTTGGAGGTGGGCAGAGAGAACTTTAAGAAGACTAGCTGCGAACCCAGGGAGGGATTAGTGGTGAACACTAGAGAAACGGGCTGAGACCTGTCACAGAAGTGAAGTGATTGGCTATAAATGAAGGTACGAAGGCCACGCCCCAGGCTCTGTAGGTGTGGGCGCCTGTGCATGCAACTCTCTGACTCTGTGATTTTTCTCTTGCTCTGCGGTACCCAATAAACCCTTCACCTAAGCCCTGTTGTTGATTTTGGAGTGCTTTCTATGCCAGTCCTTTTAGCTCCCTTGCAGCATCCTTTGCCAACAGGATAATGTGTTTTTAGTTTTTAAACACCCTGTTTCCTAATGTGGAATGTGTAAGTCCAAAGAGAGTGTGCTGTGCCCCCACCCTGGCGCCTTGGAGAGGAGGCTGTGTGCTTCAGCAGTGGCCGGGGCTCCTCTCAGAAACTCCCAACCCAGGGATCACACCTTAGATGGCTGGAGCCAACTTGCCCAAGGGCTGCTGTCCCCGTGTGGCAGGCAGGGCTGGTGGAGGCAGGGTTCGTGGCGCAGTTATAAACACTACTGTGAAGTGGGTCAGGAAACAGGCCAATGGCACCTCGGAGGCACAAGAGGGCATAGTCCTTAGACTGTGCATGCAGATGCATGTGTGAACAGATTAATCATGGACCATCTTGACTGACCTTTTAAAGATTTGGATGATAAAAAACACCATAAACAGAGTTAAAAAGTTTGTCAATTATGACAAACTGGGAGAAAATATTCCCAACATATATCATATATGGAATGGCTGGGAGGGGCAGGGCAGGGGCTGGTGTCCCTGAAGAGCTGGAGGGGGCAAGCCCAGGCTGCGACATTCCAGGTGCATTGGCCTCACCCGGTTCTTACTCCAAGGCTGGGGTTCCGTAGGGCATGAAGTCAGCACACCCCAGAGCTGCCTCAGCTGCTCTGATTCTTGCTAATGTTTTTTAAAAAAATGTTGAACAGCATGTATTAATACATTTTCTTTCGATCAACATTTTTAGTGAAGTAATTGCAATTTATATGTAAGCTTTTTGATTTTACGTGTAAAATATATGATTAGAGCTATTAAAAAGTATTTCATGTACCTGGTGGTTTTTCAGAAAACAAGATAGAAATCTACTCCTCTTTTACATAAAAGAAGTGTGTAGGTGAGTGGTCCAGGGCCAGGGTGGTGGCTCAGTGGCCTTCAGTGTCCCAGGCTCTTCCTACCTTTCTGATCCAGTCCGACTTCCGGGTTCCTGGCTTTTTCCCTCCAGGGTCCTAACTGTCCGGGGTGGCACTGGAGCCCTCACTCTGGCCGGTGCTGGCATCAGCGACTGCTGCTCCCCATTCACGCTTTCATTCGGATTCAGACAATGACCCTTTCCAGGGCATGAGTAAGATAAGCTTGGAGGGTCTAACGGGACTTCGCTAGAGGCTTTGGGAGGTGGGGGAAAGGTTAAGAGGGCAGTTGACACCCCCAGCCTGGGCCATATGCTCTGGCATCACCCTCTGGGCCCCACCTCCCTCTGCCCTCTGTCCCCACGTCACATCACCCTCGCCACCCTTCACTGCAACATCCTCATCTCAGCCCACCTTCCGTGCAAGTTCTAGCCCTGTGAGGACCAAGACCACCTTGTCCTCGATCCAGTGACATGAGTGACTGAATTCTCGAGTGAGTGAGTGTGGACCTTCAGGAATGATGTTACTCAGCTTGCTTTTACCTCTCAATTTCTCTTCCTGCCCCCTTTCATTGTCATCTGAACCCGTCACCTAGATAACAAGTGTCCCCCTCCCACCTGGGGAACAGATGAGTCAGAAAAATCTTCCTCCGGCCCCCTGCAGAGTCCCACCATTAGATCTGGGGAAGGGTGGTGATATTTAAAATCCAGGGTAGGTAAGAGATGTTTCTAAGATCTGATGACTATGGGCCAGCTCTATTTCCCTAAATTCCTGGGCTGGGGTCCGAGAACACCCTTTGGACGTTTACCTGTTTGTGGAATGCAGAACACCCATCTCCTTGGCCTCTCCGCCTTGAACAGTTAGTAAAATAACTGACAAACTTGAAAATGTCAGTCCTCCATTGTTCAGAATATAATAACTGTAACACATTGCCTGGCTCCCATGGCCTTGGGCAGGATTACTCACCGAAGGCCCCAGGGTCACTGGCACAGCCTTTCTTTTCCTAATCGCCCCAACCCCGCAGCTCCCCTAAGACTGGAGAGAGTTTTATATTCCTCTAGTTTACATAAGGGGGTGAACTTGGCAAAAGCTGTCATTAAACAGAAGCCAAGAGAAAGTCTATCTTGTGGAATCCAGAATGGGCATTAACATTTACTGCTCTCCATAGGAGCTGTCTTCTTGAATTTCTGTATTTCTTGGCTTTTTTGTCTTTGAGATAGTGCTTTACCAGACTGGGCTCCGTCGGGTGTCCTGGGAGATAGTTAACCGGTATTCTGAGAAAAGAGGGTTCCTTAGTCTAGGAAGTTTGGGAAACGACCTGAGAACTCTCTCTGAGATGCACAAGGTACAACAGCCCAGTGAAAACTCAAGAAGTCCTGCGATAAGAATGCCTTTTAAACGTTGAAGCCAGGGGCTCTCACGCTGACTTGCTAATGGAACTCCTTATCCGGGCACTACCATTAATACTGGCAGAAACTCCAGTTATTTTTGGAACCCAAGCTGGGAATCACTGTTTTCAGCTGATGTGCAGCTGCTCATGCCTCCAGCTTCTGTGCCGTTTGGGATTCTCTAGCTCAGTGGTTCTCGGACTTTAGAGCATCCGGATCACAGGGAGGGCTTGTTGAAACCAAGATTGCTATAATGCAATAAACATGGAGATGCAGATGAAAAAAAAATGAAAAATAAAATTTTAATAAAAAAAAGAAAAAACCTAAAAGAAACCAAGATTGCTGGGCCCCGTTCTCAGTTTCTAATTCAGTACAGCGGGGATGGGCCTGGGCATTTGTTTTCTAACAACTTTCCAGCGACACTGGAGAGGCTGGTCCAGGGACCACCTTTTGAGAACCACCTCTCTAGAGTTGTGCTTTCTGGAATCGGACATCCAGGAGTTCAAAGAGCCTTGGCATGTGATTCAACCTCTAGTGAGTGCTGGTTATCTGTCTCAAGCTCCCAGGGTTGTTGTGAGGAAGACCGACCTTGCCTATGGAAGGAGTCTGGATCAGGGCCCGGTATGCAGCAGGTGCCTGATAAATGTTAAATTCAGCTGATGTGCCGTGGTGTAGTTGGTGGGCTTGGTAACTGCAGTGACTGGCACTTTCCATCAGAGTGGTGTAGATGCATGCGTGAACCGATTAACCAGGGACCATCTTGACTGACCTTTTAAAGATTTGGTTGATAAAAAACACCATAAACAAAATTAAAAGGTAATTGACAAACTGGGAGAAAATATTCCCAACATGTATCATCGACAAAAGGCTAATATCCCTAAATACCCATTAAGAATTCTTAAAAAATGAAGGACAAAGGATCAAAAATGCAATAGAAAAATGAGAAAAAGACACAGACAATTCCCAAAAACAGATATAAAAATGACCCTTAAATTTATAAAAAATAGTCAAGCTCAAACTCAAGTGGAGAAATGCAAATTAAAAGAATTTTATGATATAATTTCTCACCTACCAGACTTGCCTCCCAAATTTTATGTGTGTGTGTGTGTGTGTATCTTAACATATTCTGTCAGTAAGGTGGTGGGGAAACAAGACAGGAATTACAGGTAAAGTCATAAATCAATACATGGAAGGCATCCATTGGTTTGGCCCAAAAAGGTGGGTCATCTCAAAATGGGGGCTTACAAGTCATAGGTGGGTTTAGGGATTCTTGAGTTGATAATCGGTTGAAATTCAAGTTAGGTTTGTCCAGAAGACTAGGAATCAGCAGAAAGGGATGCTTGAGCTAGGATAAGCGTCTTCTATCTTCTATGTGATGCTACACTGGAATCAGGTTGGGAAGTAAAACCTCATCATAAAATCCTGTTTACTAAGATTTTATCATTTATAGGCATGACTCACCAGGCCCTCTTAGGAATTTCTTTGGGCAAAGAAAAAGATCAGAGTTCAGTCCTCATATATTTAGTTAATGTAAGATGTTGACTTCAAGAGATCTTGGGTGAGGGATATAAAGGAATTTTTTGTACTATTTTGCAACTTTTCTCTAAGTCTAAAATTAGTTAAAATCACTCTTTTTTTTTGAGACAGAGTCTCACTCTGTTCCCTGGGCTAGAGTGCCGTGGCATCAGCCTAGCTCACAGCAACCTCAAACTCTTGGGCTCAAGCGATCAGCCTCAGCCTGAGGCTGAGCTACTCAGCTTCTGGAGTAGCTGGGACTACAGGCATGCACCACCATGCCAAGCTAATTTTTTCTATATCTATCTATCTGTCTATCTATCTATCTATCTATCTATATATATATTTTTTAGTTGCTCAATTAATTTCTTTCTATTTTTTTAGTAGAGACGGGGTCTTGCTCTGGCTCAGGGTGGTTTCGAACTCCTGACCTTGAGCGATCCTCCCGGCTCGGCCTCCCAGAGTGCTAGGATTACAGGCGGGAGCCACCACACCCGGCCTGTTAAAATCACTCTTGATGGGAAATAAAAGCAGAACACAACACTAAAAACATTACAATCCCCAATTTGTAATATATGTGTGTATAGAAGAAAAGACAAATTACACCAACGTGGTAACATTGGGTATCTCTGAATGGTGGAGATGATGATAATTTTTGCTTTTGTTTTCATCCTCATCTGTACTTTCTGAGTTTTCTACTCAGATGGTTCCATTTGGTAGATCCTTGGAAACAGTGGTGAAGGAGACGACAAGATGAAGTTTGTCTCGAAAGGAGCTTATATTCTAGTGGGGGGGGGATGGAAAATGAATAAATACATTTAAAAAGTCTTTGTGCAGAAAATGAAGCTGACATGGTAGCGAGATGATTGGTCAGGGAGGGCCTCTCTGAGAAGGTGACATTTAAGGTGAGATGGGAATAACAAGAAAGAGAAAGGAGTGGGGTGAGGTGGGCTGGGGGGAGGGCCAGGCTTAGCACCTTCAAGAACCTTGCGGAAGTCAATGTGGCTTTGGCTGCAGGGGGCCATGGGGGAAGGGGCCTGAGATGAGGTCAGAGGGGAAGTGAAGGGCAGAGGTACCTTGCACACCCCGGAGGGAAATGAACTGATGAGAGTCATGGTCAAACTGAGGTTTTCACAGAATCTTCTGGCAGCAGCTGGAAGCTTCGAGACCAGCAGGAGGCTGGCGACCTCCAGGGGTCTGAGTGAGAGACAAAGGCAGCTCAGGTGCATTTGGTCACCGTGGAAGGAGGAGGGAAGGGGTTGGATCCGGACTCTTGTGAAAGAGAGCTAGGGAGCTGGGGATTGGACAAGGGATGTGAGGGAAAGAGAAAGAGAAGAATCAAAGATGATTTCGGCAATTGCCACGAGTAGATGAAGGACTTGTTTACCCAGATGGGGAATGCCAGGAGGAGCAGGCTTAGGGGGACAGCTGAAGTTCTGTTTGGGTTTGAGGATAAGCACGCTTATTATGTTAATGTTCGGAAAAGAATGAATAAAGGTTAAATATAACCACAAGTTAGCCAGAGGAACAGGAGGCTCGCAGTGAAGCCCAGACGGATTAAGGACATGCCACACATCTGGTTGTCTGCGCTGCACTGTGACAGGTAAAGTGGGTCTGAAGGATGCTGAGGGAAGCTGCCACTCAGAGCTGCAGGGTGACTTGCCCAAAGTCACACAACTGAGCTGGGATGTGAAGGGGACAGGAAGCCTCCTGGGGGGCCCTTCCCTGGGTCAGGCGCTGATGGGTGCTATGCACACTTCACCTGGCCACCTCTTCCCCCTCCTGGGAGGCAGGTCTGACCACACTCACTTTAGGATGAGGAACTCAAGGCTCAGGGAGGTGGTGGGAGTTGCCCAAAGTCACACAGTTCTTAGTGGCAGGACTGGGATTTAAGACCAGTTGGGGCTGGGCGCGGTGGCTCACGCCTGTAATCCTAGCACTCTGGGAGGCCTAGGCGGGCAGATTGCTCGAGGTCCGGAGTTCGAAACCAGCCTGAGCAAGAGCTAGACCCCCGTCTCTAATATAAATAGAAAGAAATTAATTGGCCAACTAATATATACAGAAAAAATTATCGGGGCATGGTGGCGCATGCCTGTAGTCCCAGCTACTCGGGAGGCTGAGGCAGCAGGATTGCTTGAGCCCAGGAGTTTGAGGTTGCTGTGAGCTAGGCTAACACCACGGCACTCTAGCCAGGGCAAGAGAGTGAGACTCTGTCTCAAAAATAAATGAATGAATGAATGAATGTATGTATGTCCAGTTGGGTTGGAGATTGGTTTCTGTGCCCGACAAGCCATGGGTTTGGCTGCTGCTCCCGCAGTGCCCCGCTTCGGCCCCCACCCCCCCGCACCTTGTCCCCGATCTAGCACCTCCTCCAGCGGTTACCTCCTGGCGGATGTCATGGGAGAGCCATCTGCTTACTTCAGCCATTGCTGAAGTGGAGTCCCTGGGCAGCCCCCCCTGGGGCGATGTCGTGAGTGCTGGGGGGGAGCAACTCTTGTATCTTTGAGGGGCCCTGGGTGGCCCTCCAGAGCTGAGTGACCCTAGTGTCTGTGCTGCCACCATCACCACCTGGCTCTGGCCCCATGTGAACTACATATAAAATCCCAAGCCCTCTGCTAACTGGATGGACCCCTCTCGGCCAAAGGGACCCCAGAAACACCTTAAAACTGAGTTCCCAGCCATGATGGGCTGGGACAGATAAAACACAATTACAAACGTGTATGATTTCCCTTTTTTCATAAATATTCACGACTCCTCCTATAGCTTATTGAATTTGCACATTTGACCAGCCTGCCCGGTATAAAATCTTGTTCTTTCTGTCTGTTCTTCGAAGCCCGTGTGCCTGGCTTCCGGCCAGGGCTCTGCTTTCCAGCCTGTTGGAATGGCTGCCCCACAGGCCACTACCCTTCATGAGAAAGAAAGCTCTCCTTTCTCCAAAGTGTAAACCGCGTTGATTTTTTTAGTTAACACCCACGAGGGGATCTAGTTGTCCTGTCTCCTCAACTCCAGGGCCTGAGAGGCCTCCAGGATGGCCTGCTGGATTTGGGGGAGCCAAGAGGTAGGGGGCGCTCACGGAGCTCAGAGGAGGTGCTTGGAGGAGTGGCTTGGGCGCCATGCTTGGTGGCCCCAGCTGTGCTTCCGGCTTCCGGTCTAAGGACTCCCCTGGAGATTGGGGGCCTGGTGTCAGGCAGAGCCTGCCGAGGATGGTGACCCCTCTGCTCTCAGGAGCTGCATGGGGGGCCAGGGCCCACTCACTGCTGCTACGTGAGGGGGTGACCGTCTCACCTGGGGAAGGTGACCAGGCCTGGGTCTGGGAGTTGGTTTCCCTTCGGGCTGCTCAGGAAACTGTCCTTGGGTGTCCAGCGTCTTTCCCCTGAATGATTCTTCTATTGCTTTTGGTTACTTGTTAACTACTTGATTCATTCTGGACATCTTGGTCCTCAGCATACCTGTGAACTGCCTGCCACCCCCACCGCTCCCAGGTGGCCCAGCCTGTGACAGTGAGACCGCTGGGGCTGGGCGTGGTGCTTAGGGCCACCCCCTCGCCACCGTCTCCACTGGAGTCAGCCCTTCTCTGTCTGCCCATTGGGCCGGCAGCCTCCTGTAACATTGCACTTGGTGTTCGTTAATTGCATTATTCACACTTTCTGGGCCCTCCAGGGAGTGATGGGCTTAGCGAGAACCCACTTTCTCTGCAGTGTGACCGGCCTTGGGGACGATGTGGGTGGGACAAGGAGGTTGGGTGGGATGGGAGGTGGGACACAGGAGATCTGCAGGGGCAGCTTTGGCCTGGGGAGCCTGATTGGGCGTTGGGGTCCTGAGGCTCCGAGAAGGAAAGAGTCTGGCTCAAGGTCACCGGTGAGCCAGAAGCAGAGAAGCTAGACCTCTGGGTCCCAGCGACCAGCTCGCTTATAGCGGCTCCCAGATTCCTCCCAGAGACTTGGGGCTCAGCTCAGAGGCCACAGGAAGAGCAGGGGTGGGGGTCTTACCTGGGCGGGGGGGTCCCAGGTCTGGAACTCGGGACTTACTGTCGTCAACTCCCTGTGTGACACACAGAGAGGAACAAACCCTGTTTCCCTCAGAATTGAGAGCTGGACGTCTTGCCGATTGTCCACTCCTTCAACCCCCTCCCCCACCCCGGGCTCCATGCTGGACAGCAACCAGATTTGGCCTGCCCCTGGGTCCCCAGTCTGGGAGGGATGACTTAGACCCCTGGGGACAGCCCAGGAAGGGCAGGGCTGTGAGAAGGAGGAGGAGGAGGAGGAGAAGGAGGAAGAGGAGGAGGAGCCCACTATGACATGGCCCTCAGGGAGAAGTCAGTGCCAGACTGGAGCCTCAGGAACAAAAACACGTAATAACCAAACTGTGGGTGGGTGTACTCCTTGGGAGAGCCTCGCACACCCCTAAGTCACAGAGTGTGGAGCTGGGCTGGCCACAGGCGGGGCTCCCCTGCCCCCACCCCTACCCCAGGCCACCTTGGCAAAGAGCCAGCTCAGATTCAAGGTGGCGCCCAGGGAGTCTGCAGCCGGCAGGCCCAACTGGAGGCTGTTTCTGGCCCTCTTCTCTCTGCTGGGGCCCCCCAGTCAGCAACCAGGCCCCCGCCTTCCCCCGCCCCAGCTCCTGCCCTCGCCCCC
Source organism: Mirza zaza (assembly GCA_008750895.1). Lineage (NCBI taxonomy): Eukaryota > Metazoa > Chordata > Mammalia > Primates > Cheirogaleidae > Mirza > Mirza zaza. The sequence continues at coordinate 48,818 of VSMD01046853.1, read as the reverse complement.
CATGGGGTCACTGCCCACCCATGGCCTGACTGCGATCTGGTGGGTAGAGCCCGGCCTGCCAAGGGAACATGGCAGGGTCTGCTGTCTTGTGTGTGCCGGGTCCTCCCAGCCTCCTTCCCTTTTTCCTTTGGAAAACCCATTCCGGGAGGGACTGGCCCCCTCCCCCTAACCCCCTTCCCAGCAGGCACAGGACCTTGGCCCAGACAATCAGGGACTCCAATCCCAGCCACAACCATTCGGAGATGGTGTTCTCTCTGAGATTTGATATTTGGTCTCTGGGAGAGAGAATCTCTCTTTGTTTTGGATTATGAACCAACCAAGGTTGATGTGGGGCTTCGACAGCTATTGTGCTGATGGGAGAATGAAGGCCACAAGGCAAACAGCAGAGCCCAGAGGGACAATATACCTGCCTGTGTTCTCAGGCTTCCTGGATCCAGCCATGCCTGAAGCTGGACTTATCACTTGGACAATGAACCTATGTGAACCAGTGAGTATCCTTCCTTGCTTAAGAAGGTTCAAGTTGGGTTTCTGCCTCGTGCATTTGAGTAACAGGGGTGGGTGATAAGGCTCAGAGCCTGCCATGGGATGGAGGGTCCTCTTCAAGTGGTGTCCCCCTATTCCACCCTACAGTCCAGATGCTGCCAGCTCTGTGGTGGGCTGTAAACCAGGCAGCCACCAGTGCTGGAGCAGCGACAGGCAGCCCCAGGCCCCCTGCTGTGAGGAGGGCCAGTTGTGGATGGCTTGAGGCTGGAGTGGCAGGGCCTGCAGACCTGGCTTCTTTGGAGACCTGATGGGCAGGCACAGCTAGGTTGTCACCCAGGGGGCAAAGATGTGCCCAGAGATACCAGGCCTGACCTAGGTGATCCGTCCTGGGCTCCAGAGAGTTCACCTGGGCCAGGGGAGGTGCCATGTGCCATGGAGCAGAGCAGAGCCCAGGACAGAAGATTCACTCCTGCACACAATGAAGCTGCCTGTCCCTCTGCTGCTCATGCCAGCGCCTGGTCAGCCACTCAGGCGGACGCGGCTGGGAACACCTGAGCGTGAGCGTGGGCGGCATTGGACCGTGCAATGCCAGGTGTGCACGTGCGCGAGTTCTAAGTGAGAGGGGCACTAGTGTGTGCACCAACGCTGTCTGGGCACCTGTGCACAAACCCACAGGAGATGGGACACACAAAAACGAGTGTGTGACTGGGCGTGTCTGGAGGAACTTGGTGTTGGGGACACTTGTGTGTGAGCGTATGTGTGGGCTTGGCTGTTGTGACAGTGGAGGTTCCATCTTTTGTATCAACTCTCCTCCCTCCCCCTTTGGGTTGATGCCTGCTGCTCATGTGGGGCAGATGCTGTTGGTGCCCTGTCTGGAGACCTTGGACCTCACCACACCCGTGCATGCTGACCCGGTGGCAGCCATGCTGGCCACTGCGATGGCTTCATCTGCCAGCATCGCAACGCCCCTGCCTGAAGACTTTGTTGGCCCAGAGGAACCCCCTTGCCTGCCTGCACAAGGGGCAGGAATGAACATTCTCCAAAGGGCGGCCTCCCCCCAGAGACTGCTGAGAGTGGGTGTGCACACGGTCCCTCTCCCCGACCCTGCAGGTAGGCTGACTTCCAGGCGTGTTCTACCCTGCCTCTGCCTGAGCTCAGTGGCCCACAGTGGTGACCTGCTCGATGACACCCTCACTTGCCCCTGCCCTTCCTTGTTTCCCTGCCCCATTCCCTCTGGTGCTCCTGGGTCACCTCCCTATCCAATGTCCTGATTCCCAATGTCCCGGTGATGCGATGATGTGGCTTCACTCCTGAGCCCAGGTACCCGGGGTGTTCTCCTCGGTCCCTACCCCTCGGGCCCCAGCACAGAGAGGAGGCCAGTCTCCTTGCGGGAATGTGCAGAGGACCTGAATGTGGTACCATGTGTGGACACAGCACAGCACAGGGCACATCGTGGATGACGGGGACAGGAAGAGCCAAGAGCCTCAGTTCCACGGGGCTGAGTGGGCTGTTGGAGCGGGTGTCAGTGGCGGGTGGTTCAGGTTGGGGTCCGCGTGGGGCTTGACACCATCACTGAGAAGGTTTCTATATTCACTCCCCGGAGGAGGGGCCGCAGGGCACAGAGGTGGCACCCGTGCCACACCTGGTGGTGTTTACAAGAACAAAGGAGGGATTATTTTGCATACAGAGAGGGAGGCACAGGGATCAGGATGTGTCCAGAGGGAGACGTTGGGGGACAGGAGCTCGTCCTAAAAATGGGATGCTTGAATGGGTTTAACCTCATGGCATATCCCAAGGGCGGAAGACAAGCCCAGGATCAACGTGACAAATTTTGTCTACAACTATGAGTGTCTGTGGACAGTGGGTTTCAAAGTGGGAGAAGTGGGAGTTCCTCACTGGAACTGAGGCATCGGCTTTGAACAGTGGCACCAGGGAGCCGGCAGGTGGCGGTGTGGGCTCGGAGTGGGGGTGGGGGCCCCGCTGGGCCATGGAAGGAGGAGCCCTTGCTTCCCCAACTCAGTCACCTTCCCCTCCGCTTGCACCCTCCTTCAGGGGCACACCCCACGTTCAGAGCACTTGGGGGTCTAGGGCTATGCCAGTGGACTCTGCTTGGGTTCTAGTGGGAGGGTGGGACAGAGACAGGGAACCAGGCTCTGCCAAGAGATGGACAGCCAAAGCCACGGGCTTAGGGAGGACACAGAAAGGAAGAAGAGAATTTGTGCAGAGCTGGAGAAAACCACTCATGTCAGTTTCAGTACAATTTCCTTTCTTTCCTGGTAGTATAAAGGTCAGGGTGCTGGAAGCCAACTGCTGTTCAAGTAAAATATATAGTCCCTGATGTTCCTAGAGTCAGCTCCTGAGGTTGATGGCTCATCCTAGTGACATTTACACCAGCCAAGTCTCAGAAATGATGCCATGTTTCAGTGAGATTAAAAAACAAAAAAAAAAACCTCCTGTAAGTCACAGACTACCCAGATATCCATATCAACAGGAAAATGACAAAATGACAAGGCTTCAGCGATGCCTAATCTTGAGCAGCAAAGGGCAGGGCTTGCTAGCTGGAGGCATATTTTCAGTTTGTTGCATTTTGGTGTTGCCTTTCCTTACAAGTTGCAGAAGGTACAAAGCCCCATGCACTTTTTAAAAGTGTTACTTCTTGCTACATTTTTATTGATATGACATATTTATTTTGAACACAGAAAAGATACATTGTTGCTTATTCAGTGCCTCGTCCAGGAACAAGAAAAGCTGTTCAGCTCCATCCCTCCAACACTGACAAGTAGGTAGGGGAATTTTATCTTTTTATTTCCCCCGACAGCACATTCTAGAAATTGCAGAAGCAGGATGCAGTTTTTAAAAGAGTCTCATCCCTGGAGAGTGCATTTAAAAGGCTATACAGTACAGTGGACAGATATTTTTTGCCTAGAAAACAGTACACCGCAAAGGTGTCACTGTATAGAACTGCTTGTAAACACGGTCCCTCCCCCAGGTGTCTGGGGCTCCAGGACACGGCACACAGGATGCTACAGAACCTCTGGGTGGCTTCCTTCCAGCTCCGTACCAGAAGAAATGCTATTTCTACAGAAAATAAAATTCATCCTTGCCACCCCTCTGTTTAAGAAAGGGATTACTGAATCGTCTTAGCCCTTCATTGGAGGAATTGAAATGTGAGGAAGAGGATGGATGGGTGGGGAAGAGGATGGATGGGGTGCTGTTGATTAAGGGCAGGGTGATGGCTGCTGGCGATGCTGGCAGGGACACTCCTCACTGATTCGTGGCCACCAACCTTGGCAGGCTGGGTCTTTAGGAATCACCTCTGTTACCTGCGTGGTCTTTGCTGGAAATTGTTGGGGTTCCTGGGCAAGATCTGAGCCTTTCCACAACCAGGCGGACCCCAACAAGCCCCTTCTGTGGCAGGACAGCGGCAGTGAGACCGAGACACAACCACTGGTCCTCTTGTGGTGGCGTGGTGGCATCTATGGGGCTCACATCCCCTTTATTTTGTCTCTGCAGACACCCTGGAGGGGCAGGGCCAGAACATGTCGACTCACCATCCCCAGCTGCAAGCTGCCACCCAGGAGGACAGCGCCAGCCCTGGGGTCTGGCTCCATCTATTCGAGCTCGGGCCACAGTGGTCGGCTGGGCAGGGGCTGAGCGAGGGGCCACTTCTCTGCCTTGGTGTGGTGTCCAGGTAGCATGGCGGGGAGGCCACCTGGAGAAGGGCAATGGCCTCATCTTCCTCGAGGACCCTCCATCCTGGGCAGTGGGTGGACTGACATGGGAACAGCTATAACCCATGACCCCAGCCACCCCCCGCCACAAGGGCCCTGTTCCTCCCCAGCAGCTTCTGAGATAACCCCACTAGCACCACCAGACTAAGGGTGCTGGGTTAGGGAGGGGGCCTGGTGGGCTGTGAGGGCCTCCAGGTTATACCTGAGCCCCCAGACCTGTGTCCCCAACCCTGTAAATGGCAGGGTGGTGATGTTGTGGCTCTTCTGCCCTTGAATTGAGAGATAGGCACAGCGCACAGTGGCCTCTCGCTGGGGCCTGTCCCCCCTCCCAGGAGGACAAGCCGGCCCTGGGGTCGGGGTTGGGGCAGGCAGCTGACCTGGGATGGCCGAGTAGTTTCCAGAGGCAGAATCAGAATTTGGGCACGGACTGCCGGGGGAGGGCAGGGCAAACGGGCCCGGGGAGAGGGCAGAGATGGCCCCGTGCTTGCTCGGCCCATCCTCCCCCAGCGCTGTCTACACAGACACGACCAACAGGCTGGGAGGAGGAGGTGGGGAGCTGCAGGTGGGTTTTGAGTGGGTGCGGTGGGCCTGTGTGTGCACGTGTCTACACACAGGTGAGGCATGTCTAGCTGTGTGTGTGCACATGGGTGTGTCAGTGTACATGTCTCTGTGTATACAAGTCTCATATGCGTGTGTGTGTGTGTTTGTGCCTGTAGGGTGTGGCTCAGCCTGGAGGGACCTGCAGGCCCTGGCTGGCTGGGTCACTCATATGATCCTCTCTGGGCCAGAGGCGGGGGCCCGGGTCGGGGTGGGTGAGTCCTGTGAGCCCCTCGGCCCTGGGCCCGGTCCCGGCAGTGGCAGCAGGCCCGATGGGGGGCCGGCCCCACACACGGCCTCATATGGGGGCAGCGTGTCCATGGAGACGGTGCGGACGCTACCGTGGCCCGGGGTCCTCTGCTCCTGCTGGTGTTGGCGGGGGCCATGGCCGCTGCCCGAGTCCTGGGTGCCACCCAGCGTGGAGCAGGAGCCCGTCAGCGAGTAGGGCGGTGGTGCGTCCGTGGGGACGTACAGCTGAGTGGCCCCTGGTCCCGTGCACTCCTCGTAGCTGCGAGATAAGAAGCTATCTCAGCGCCCGGCAGAGCCTGGGCCTTAGGGCTGGGTGTGGGGGTCTCTCCCTAAGGGCCGGGGGCCTATGTGCAGGGACAAGCTGCCCTGGCTGTGGAGCATGTCCCCTGCTAGGCCCTGTCCCCTGCAGGCTGCCAGACACCCCTTGGCCTCAAGTCACTCCAAAGCTACCCTTCTAGGTTTAGGAAAGAGTCCACGGGCCCCTCTGAACCACCACGCACAGCAAAGATGCGCCCACTGCCCAGAGAGGGCCGATGGGGCCCGGGTGGCCCCTCTGCACACAGGCGGTGGGGGCACTGAGCACCCCCGACAAAGGCAGGTTCCCATGTCAGCCTGTTCCCTGGGTCTCGTCCTCTCATGCTCTTGGCACCGGTGCCTTGCCACCCATGACCTTGGGGCAGTAATGATGACAGTGCTAGGCAGAGCCGGCAAGTGCCAAGAGCCACGTGCTGGGTGCGCTGCTGAGCATTTGACCTGCACGATTTCGTGTCATTTTCATAACTGTCCTGTAGAGCAGGTGTTGTTACTGTGGCCATTTGAACAATGGAGAAGCAGGCAGAGAGAGGTTAAATAACGTGGGTAAGATCACACCAGAAAGGATTTCCAGAGCGAGTCAACCTTGGGGCCATGAGATGCCAGCGTGTGCTGCATTCGTACTATCTTTGCCACCCTGGTCCTTGGTGTTACTTATAGAAGCACGGCGAATTTTCTCCCTGGGGAGGGGAGTTGATCACATGGGCACTGAAATAACCTCACACCACCCTGGCCCAGCTTCCCGGGGAGACGCCTGCAGGAACAGATGCCCAGGGGGCTCAGGACAGCTGCCCAGGAAGCCCCGAAGCTGCAGGGGCATTCCCGGCAGGCCTGCTCATGGCCCGAAGGAGCTGAGCTTGCCTCTTCCTTTCCTAGCACTCCCTGTGACATCTGCTGAGTCACACACCACCTCAGGGGACCCGATTGGCCAGGAGGGGTGAGGAGATGGCCACAGCCACTACCCAGATTGTTCCTGCATTTATCCTATGTGGAGAGGCACCGCTATTTTCCCTGGTAGGGGTGTCCTCATGTCCAGGGCCCTGCCCTCTTGTGCCACTTTGCCCACGTGGTCTCCTTACCCTGGAGGAGAATCTGGGTACAGCTCCCGGAGCACCGTGGCGTCCATGTCCCCATCAGAGCTGACGTCCAAGGGTGGGGGCCAGTCCTCCGTGGTGCTGCAGGCATAGTGCGTCCTGTGGCTTGAGCGGCTGTATGTGTGTCCGTCAGGCACTGCAGGGAACAGACCATCAGCCTGGGCCTCAGGCCAGTACCCAGGCATGGCCCTTACGAGTCTGCCTGAGACCTCCAAGGCTCCCATCTCCCCCTACCAGGCACAGCTACCTTTATCCTGCAGAGGCAGCACCAGAACGTGCGTGCCATTGCAGGGCTGGGCATGAGGTCGCAGAGAGGAAGCAGAGCTGGCTCTGTCCAGGTGGGACTCCCAGGGCGGTGACAACCTGCCCTGGGAACGTCCTGGTCCTGGGTAGCGTGTTGTGAGCTTTGACAGGGGTAGCTCTGGGGCTGTGGGAGCAGGGACAGGCCTGCCAGGCCTGGAGGTCAGGGGGGGCTTCCTGGAGGAAGCACTGCTGGAGCTGAGTCTTGGAATTAGCCAGGGGACGAGGGGAAGGCCAGGAGGAGGGAACTGATCAGCTTGAGCCAAGGAGGGAGATGAGAAGAGTGTGGTGTGAACAGGGAGCTTTGAGCTGTGGAGTCCAGCTGGGGCATGAAAAGTGGGGAGGGGAGTAGAAGGAATGAGGGCTGCAGACAATCCTGGGATCAGCCCCCTACTCCAGTCACATACTATTCCCTTTAGTTCCACATACTGCATTCTCCTTTGGGGTTTTTAACCACACACTAGCACATCAAAGGCTCTGAAAAGTCCTGCATCTAAGAAACACATTTAACTGTGCTTGTCTAGCATTTGACCACATCATGTTACTTTCTTAGACCTAGTGACACTGCTTAGGAAATGCCACTGGGGCACAATCCACTCATTCTACAGCTGAGGTTCAGGGAGGCCTGGTGACTTGCTAGAGGACACACAGTGAGTAGCAGGGCCAGAGGGCAGTGGATGTCTTGGCTCCTCACTGGCTAAGCTCTCTACCTCCCAGTTTCTGATAGGTCTAGTCGCAGATGGAAATAGTGGGACCCGCAAAGATGGCTGGGGCATGAGTTCTCCCCAGCCCCAGGGCTCCCAAATGACTCCTCCCATCTAGGGGTGGGGCTTGGCATCAGGGGCGGGACTCTGACCTCCCTTTGCCCTGGGTGGCCATTCCCATTCTACAGACTCGGAAGCTGAGGCTTGGGGGTACAAGCCTGGTAAAACCTGGAGCTGGCATTCATGCAGTTTGTATAACCCCAAAGACTGCTTTCCCACTTCTCTACTCTCTTTTTCCCACTCTTGATACAAAGTGAATGGAAAAATCTAGATTTGAAGCTGCAGGTATAATATGGACACTGAGAAAGCTCTCAGATGAAAATATCACAAACATGTTAACGGTGGCTCTGTCCAGATGACAGGATCATGACCTTTATTTTCTTCTTTATATTGTCTGCATTTTTCAGGTTTTCTACAGTGAGCGTATATTACTTTTCCACTAGGAAAAATGAACCCAATAACACATGCTGTAAAAAAGGGAGCTGAAGTGATATTTGTTTCCCTTCAGGGCTTCGGCTGAAAGATAGAAATTTTGGAAGGACTTTGGGAAGAAACTAAAGAAAGATGTAAACACAAAACAACACAGTAAGGCCAGAAGTTGAACCAGGGCCACCGGGCTCTGGGACGGGGTCCTGTCCCGGCCAGCATCGCCAGGGAATGGCCTTGGGGCTCAGGGAAGAGTTCCACCTGCAGGGCAGGAGATTGTGGTCCTGACGCAGGGATGCCTGGGGAAAAGCGAGGGCTGTTTCCGGGACCTGAGTGGGGTGGCCGCGGCGACATCCCTGAGCGCCGTTAGGGCTGAACCCAACTGTGTTTACTCTCTCCTCTTGGGCTGCTTTTTCATGGGCCTCCCAGAGGCTGAGCATCTCAGGGAAACTGAGGCTGCTATGAGGTGTTGCCAGGGCCCCCAAGTCTGAGATGAAGGCTGGGTGGCCCCAGGCCTGTCCCTTCACCACTCCAACCTCAGCTTCTGACCTGCAGATGGGAAGGGTGATAAAAAGTAGCCACTCCCTAGGACCACGGGGAGGACTTTGCACAGAAAGTGCCCTCAGGCACTGGCCATCACCGCTGGGCTTCTGTTGGCTGCTGCACGTGCCCCTGAATTCCTTCCTTACCCAGTTTACTTTGTGACAAGGGAGAGGAAATGCCCCAGACCTGCTGGTTAATAAGGATGTATTGGGGGAGGGGAGGAGGGCTGATGGGATCCAGTTGGATCTATTGTTAACATGTTTCCTTTCTTTCTTTTTCCCCAACTCTTCCTGCCCTGGATGGGGACAGCCCCTCAGGTCCTGCCGTGGCTATGGATCCCAGAGGCTCGAGTCACTTCCTCCGCAGTATGAAAGGGGCCTCCCCGCCTGGTGGGTGGCCTCAGATGAGCAGGGATGGGGGTGGAGTGGGAGCTTGAGAGGGGTGGGGGGGGGCCTGGCTTTTTCCTGCCATTGAAAATTGTCTGAAAATTGAATGCAAGTGAGTTCCTTCCTGCTGCTTTTAGACCACTGGCCCTTCCAGGAATGAGACAGAATCAGGTGGCTGCATTCTGTAAAAAGTTCAAGCATTCTGGCCCTTCTGGGGCCAGAGGGACCCTTCTGGGGCCAGAGGGACCCTTCTGGGACTGTCACCCAAGAATTAGCCAGCAACTCTGTTTAAGGGTGGTTCTAATAATCAGGAGACCCTCAAATCAGTGCTATTTGCACTCCGCAGGCTCTCTGGGGACAGCTTTAATTCACTCGTCATTCATTCCATCCATCTGTCTGTCCATGTATTCATATGCTCACCCCACCCCCACCCATCCCCCTGCCCTCCTATCTCTCCATCTTCCCACTCCCCCACCCAGCCATATCTCTATCCATCCACTCCGCATGCCACTCAGTTCATCCATCTATCCATTCCTTCGTGCCCCTATTCCTCTACCTCTCCATTCATCCATCCTTCCGTCTACCCATTTATCCACTGGTCCCCTCCACCCATCCATCTCTCTATCCTCCCACCCATTCTTCCACTCAATCCTCCATCATCCATCTGCCCATCCCTCCATCCCTGTATCCAGGCACCTGCTGGACCAGCACGGCAGGGGCTGGGGAGCAGTGACACCCTCCCTCTGACCTTCGGCCTCACTCTTGGCAGACAACAGGGCCTCTCATGCCCCTGAGAACATTATGGTGGCACCTGTGAGCTCTTCCTGACCACCCAAGACTTGTAGGGTGCCTTCCCTGACCACCTCGCCCCACCCGAGGCAGAGCTGCCAGCTCCTTGATGCCTCCTGGGTTGCAGTGACAACTGCACGGGAGTCCCAGGGTCCCAGGGCCCGGGCCGAGGCGGGCGGCAGCTCACCATGGCCGTGCTCGTACTCCCGGTGTCGGTGGCGCCGGCGGTGGTGGTGGTGGTGATGGTGGCGGCGGTGTCGGTGGTGCCGCCGCTGGAGCCGGGCCTGCCTGTCCCTGCGGATGCTGCCCACGATGATGGTGATGCAGGACAGGATGATGACCACCCCTATGACGGCACTCGCCACCAGCACCGGAGACACGAGCAGGTGGCTGTGCTCTGAGCTCTCTGAGAATGTCGGGTAGAAGTAGCTGGTGCGGTTGTATCGCGCTACTGCGGACAGACAGAGAGGACACTGAGCGGGGCCCGGCCTGCCACGCACCTTCTTCCCCCACCCCTGCATAAATGGAGGACAGTCTGGGGTCAGGCCCGTGGGTTTCATCCTGGCCACTCCTGGCCTTGCCCTGCTGCCTGCAGGAGCCTCTGGGAGTGGGGCCTGACCGCCGTTCACTTTGATGAAGCCCTAAGAGCTCTACGACTAACTCTCAGATAGGAAAAGGGAAACTCAGAGAGGGCAGTGGACTTGCCCGAGTTCACGCAGCATTTTAGTGGCAGAGGCTTGAATCCAAGACTCTCAGTGCTAGACCAGGAGTCTCTGTCACCAAGACATGAGTTTGAAAGGTCAACATGACTTTACCAATGTCTTGGGAAGGGGTGGGGGATATTCAGGGGGACAGAGTATGAGGAACTACTCTGCTGGCCTCAGGCAGGCCTGGCGGGTTAGATCAGGTCAGGGCAGGTTTCCCAGGGGAGGTGAAGCAGAGGTGATAGTGGAGGGTGAGAACCGGTTAGCTAGGGGAAGGCAGGGGAGGCATCCAGGCAGGACAGAGGCACAGAGAGGTGGGTGGGGACTTCCAGGAAGTGGCGTGGTGTGAGAGACAAGGGGAGGGGGCAAGAACCTCCTCTAGGGCTAACGGCTGGGTCTCCAGCGGCCCTAGGGAAGGAAGCTCCTGGGACCTGGTGACTTTGTCCTCCCAGGGCCCTAGGGGATGGAGTCCTGGGGAGGGGTCAGAGTCAGCCAGGGGCAGCCACAGGCACCCACTGCCTCGCTCAGGGACAGATAGCACCTCCTTAGTGAGTGCCTTGGAGTGCCACTTAATTCCCTCCATCTCATCCCCACGGGGATGCAGTTCTCTCCTTTTACAGATGTGTGGATTGAGGCTCAGCACTGGTGAGTGACTGTCCTGTGGGCACCCAGCTATTCTGTGGCAGAGCCCTGCTAGAACCTAGGCCTGGCTTCAAAGTCCAGGGCTCACTCTCCAGTGTCCCCTGCCCTAGCTTGGAGTCCTTCCTGAATTCTCCCGGCCTGACCTCTGGACAGCATCAGGGAGTCAGCCTCAGACACTCAATGGATCATAGGTGCAGGAGCAAGCGTGGGGAGATGCTAGATCATTCCTGGGCCCTGTTCTGAGAGGGTCCCCTTGCCTGTTCTCCCAGAGCCCATGTCCTGGCCCCTGCTTTGCATCGGTTGCACATGATCATGTGTGGTTTCCATGACTTCTGTTTGATCGCTCTCTGTGTTCTCAAACTCAGCAATGGGGCTGGGCACACCAAGGTGCCCGATGCATGTAATGAGTGAGTGACCAGGTGGGGAAATGGGCAGGGAGGCTTTGAGCTGTCCAGGGGCATGTGGCCTCTGTCAAGCAGAGTTTGGGTGGCCACCTACAGAGTAGCTGTAGGATGGCTACCAGCTGTGGGAGTGCTTTTCTTTTTCCCACGTGAGGGCCTGGACATCTACCAATCAGAGGTTGGATACTCAGCTGTGGCTGCTTCCCCCTTCCCATCCTTCCCAGCACTGGCTCCGAAAGCCTCCATCACATTCAGCCTGTGGCAGAGACAGGTGTTAAAGCACAAATGCAGGACCTTAGCTGGGGCTAAAACATGCCCTGGGGGCATTTCTGGCCCATGCTGGTCGTTCTTGCAGCCTGCTGACCTTCATCAGGAAGAGCTGGCTCAGAGGATGGGCCAGTGTGTCGTCCCAGCCTGAGATCCAAGCCTTTGCTGAAGGTCACTGTAAGATGCTCCCCCTGCAGAGGCACGTGCTAGGGAGAAGGAGCTCCACGGGCTTTGACTGGCCATGCGTGCTCCAGACTCTGATGTAAGCATGCTGGGGTGAGTGGATTCCTGGGATTCTTTGAGGGCCGAACATGGGCCGCTGTTTCCAGAGCCCCTAGTATGTGTAGGATCAGTGCTAAGAGCTCACTTTATCCTTGGAGCTATGTTCATCCAATTTTCCCCATTTTACAGGTAAGGACACTGAGGCTCAAAGATATTAAATGTCTTACCCACAGTCATACAGCTAGTATAAGACCAAGCCAGACTGTCTCTGGGCTTTGGTCTCCCATCTAAACTCCCATAAGGCGTCACATTAGAAGCTCTCTAATGTATAACAATAATAGCACAAAAAGGGGGTGAAGGGATAGAGTTGTATAGAAGTAACTGGAGTAACTTAATTCTCTTAGTATAAATACAAAGTAGGTTCGGGTAAGTTAAGATGTATATGGTAAGTCCTAGAGCAATCACTAAGGACATAACTCAAATATAGTGAAAAAAAAATCACTGAGGAATTAAAATATTACACTATAAAATATTCACTTAAATCAAAAAGGAGATATAGAGGAACAAAAAAATACACAATACACAGGACATATATAAGACAAAAAGTAAAACAGCAAATGTAAATCCAACAGTATCAATAATAACTACATCAATAATAATGTGAATTGATTAAACAATCTAATCAAAGGCAGATATTGTCAAGCCAGGTAAAAAATAAGATCCAGCTATATACTGTCTATATGAGTCTCGCTTCTTGAGAACCAAAGACACAATGAGGTTGAAAGTAAAAGAATGAAAAAAGATATGTCATGCCAATAGCAATCATAAAAAAGGTAGAGTGGCTATAACAGTATCAGAAAAAAATAGGCTGGGTGCGGTGGCTCACCCCTGTAATCCTAGCACTCTGGGAGGCTGAGGTGGGAGGATTGCTTAAGCTCAGGAGTTTGAGACCAGCCTGAGCAAGAGTAAGACCCCATCTCTACTAAAAATAGAAAAATTAGCTGGGAATCATGGCACATGCTGATAGCACTAGCTCCTCAGAAGGCTGAGGCAGGAGGATTGCTTGAGCCCCAGAGTTTGAGGTTGTTGTGAGCTATGATGACACCACTGCACTCTAGCTGGGGTGGCAGAGAGAGACCATCTCAAACAAAATAAAAGAAAACAAACAAATAAAATGAAACAAAAACAAAGAAAAACCCATAAAAAATAGACTTTAAAACAAAAAATGTCATTTGCGATAAGAGGGACATTTCATAATTATAAAAAGGTTAATCTATCAGAAAGTTATAACAATTATGAACATGTATGCACCTAACAACAGAGTCCCAAAATATGTGAAACAAAGTCTGAAAAATTGAGGGGAAATACATACTATACAACAAGAAGAGTTGGAGACTTCAATACCCCATTTTCAATAAGTTATAGGAAAGCTAGGCAGAATATCAATAAAATATGACGTGAACAACACTACACAAACTAGGCCTAACAGACATCTGTAGAACATTACACCCAACAACAGCAGAATAAACATTCTTCTAAAGCACACATGGAACTTTCTCCACGATAGGCCATATGTTAGGCTATAAAACAAGCTTCAATGGGTATTAAATGATTGAAATTGTACAAAATATGTTCTCTGATCATAATGAAGTAGAATTGGAAATTAACAGAAAGAAATCTGTGAAATTCACAAATATGTGGAAATTAACACATTAATAAATAACCAATGAGTGAAAGAGGCAATCATAAGGAAAATTAGAAAATCCTTTGAGATGAGTTAACATGACATTGCCCCAAAACTTGTGGGATGCAGCTAAAGCAGTGTTTAGAGGAAAATTGATATCTGTAAATGTCACATTAAAAAAAGAAAAAAAGATCTCAAATAAACAAACCTAACCTTCTACTTTAAGATGCTGGAAAAGGAAGAGCAAACTAAATCCTAAGCAAGCAGAAGGAAGGAAATAATAAAGATTAGAGTGGACATTAGGGAAATAGAGATGAGAAAAACAATAGAGAAAAAGCAATGAAACCAGAAGTTGGTTCTTTAAAAAGATTAACAACATAGACAAGCCTTTAAGTAGAATGACCAACCAAAAAAGAGAAGACTCAAACTACTGAAATCAGAAATGAAAGAGGGGACATTACCACAGACCTTATAGAAATAGGATTTATCAGGGAGTACTATGAACAATTATATGCCAACAAATTGGATAACTTGTATGAAATGCACAAATTCCTAGAAGGACATAAAACTAAGCAAACAGACTCAAGAAGAAGCAGAAAGTTTGAATAGACCTATACGAAGTAAAGAGATTGAATTAGTAATATAAAAAACCCCAAAACTTTCTACAAGAAAAGCCCAGGACCAGGTAGCTTCGATGATGAATTCTACCAAACATTTAAAGAATAAATAATAACTTTAATGGGTACAGGTTTTTGGTTTGGGAAGATGAGAAAAGTTCTGGAGATGGATGGTGGTGATGGTCACACAACAATGTGAATATACTTAATGTCACTGAACTATACACTTAAAAATGGTTAAAATTGTGGCTCAAGCCTGTAATCCTAGCACTATGGGAGGCTGAGGCAGGTGGATCATTTGAGCTCAGGAGTTCGAGACCAGCCTGAGCAAGAGCGAGACCCTGTCTCTACTAAAAATAGCAAGAAATTAATTGGCCAACTAAAACTATATAGAAAAAATTAGCTGGGCATGGTGGTACATTCCTGTAGTCCCAGCTACTCGGGAGGCTGAGGCAGAAGTATTGCTTGAGCCCAGGAGATTGAGGCTGCTGTGAGCTAGGCTGATGCCATGGCACTCACTCTAGCCTGGGCAACAGAGTGAGACTCTGTCTCAAAAAAAAAAAAAAAGGTTAAAATGGCACAGTTTATGTTATATATATTTTACCACAATGAAAAAAGCTAAAAATAGAAATAATACCAATTTCACAAATTTTTCTAAAAAACAGAAGAGGAGAGAACATGTATCCACTCATTCTCTCACCTTCAGGGCCAAGGGCAGGACCTGGGGGTGTCAGGGACACCAACTGTCCACGGGGAGGGTAGGAGTGTGTGGGGCTCACCCTGCTGTGGAATAGTGGGCTGGCTCCGAGAATCTTGCCCCCAGCAGGGATCTAGAATGTTCTATTCTGACCCCAGCTGCTGCAGTGGTTTGGGACACACTGGTCGCTCCACGATCTGAGGCAGACACGCTGCTGGAGAGCTGGCCGTGGCAGGGCTGCAGGTGCCCAGACCACAAACCTGGGGCTGGATCTGTGTGCGCGCGCGTGTGTGTGTGTGTGTGTGTGTGTGTGTGTGTGTGTGTGTGTGTGCCTGCCCGTGCAGCACTCAGAACCTGCCACCGAGGGGCCAGCCCCACAGGGTCGCCTTGGAGACGCCCCTCCCTTCACCTGCCCTAGCAGCAGATGACAGCCAGCCTCGCCCTCCCCGGCAGCGCCAGGCTCTCCACCAGCCGGGCAGGAGATGGCATCAGCCGTGCCCGCAGACAGGGCCAGTTGGCGCAGGCGTCTGCCTGCATGGCCGGCTGGGAAATCAATCTCCTCGTCACTGCAACCGGCAGAGGTAGGCGCTGCTTTAAATTACGATGGAAACTCTTCCAATTTCCAAACCCAGGGCCCATTTTGCCAACAAGACAAATAGGACTGCAGAGGAATAACATGACGACAGCCCCCTCTTTCCAACCCTTGGCCTCCCTGTCCCCCTGCACCAGCGGCTGCAAGGACAGAGGACGAAACAAGCTTTGCCTCCGTCCTGGACTTTCTTCCTAAGCGGCTTCTCCAAAGGTGCCATGATCAAGCAGAAATGATACCTCCAAATATAGGCTTTTCCCTGAGAGTCCGCCTTCCCCCCACACCATCTCCTAAGCACCTACTGTGTGCACCACACAATGCTCAGTACTTTCCAAGCACTATACTGTCTCATTTAATCCTCACGATGGCCTGTGATGGGATCCTCAGTTAACAGGTAAGGAAACAGCCTCAGAGAGGTTAAGCAACTTCCCTAAGGTCACACAGCCCCACGCACGGGGATCTGGGTCAATGGAAAGCTAAAGCCCTGTGCTCTTAGTCAAGGTGTTATTCTGTGGCTACCAGGCACTGTGCACTGGGAGTTCACGTTTTCTGAATCTTGTGAAAGTAAAATGCCCCTTGCCCTCTCTGGGCCCACTGACTGCCTGTCCAAAGAGGCACTTATTCATGAACTGTTCTCTCTCCAGGGTGGGTAAATAGGCTTGAGGGGGGTGGGGAGGGGCCCAGGAACTACGAGGGGAGGCAATGGGAGATCCAGGCCTGTGTGAGGGGGCTGAGGTCAGGGCTGTCTCAAGTATGGGGAAGCTGGGAAAGATGCAGGGCAGGGAAACTGAGGCAGAACGTCGCTCGTAAGACCTTGCTGAGTGTAGCGTGCAGGCGGCTCCACGGCCCCCCTCTCTGGGTACAAGGAATTGCTCTTCGAAGCCTGAAGCTACCTTAGCCGCAGTGACAAAGGGAAGGCACAAAGACACGGGGGTGCTGAGTCAACGTCTTTAGGCTGCCAATCCTGCCCACCCCCTCAGAGGTGCTGTTTTCAGGGAGAAGGGGGACCAAGGACTCAGATCGGATTGATGGCTCCTGTCACAAAAATTCTGAGGACACTTGTCACGGGTCCACTTCCCTGGCAAGTCTGGCATCAGCGGTGCACTCTTCCTCCGCTGCTGAAACGGCCAGGGGGAGGGCGAGAAGTCACCTGAGGGGGTGCAGGGAACATGATCAGGCACCCTCTTCCCTCTGCCCACCAGCCGTGCTCCCAGCCCCCCAGCAGCGACCTGGAGAGGGGCTCGTTGGCTTGGGCACTTCTGAGTCTCCTCCCCTACTTTTCTGGGTGACTTCTCAGCTCTCTCGCTGGTACCCACTCTCTGGTCACCAGGAGACTGGCAGAGGGATGTTAGAGGGCTGGGGGCAGGCCAGGGACATCTCAGAGAGGACACAGAAGGTGGGCCTGGAAGGATGAACCAGCAGTAGAAGGTCAGGGGAGGGAGGGAGGAGCACAGACAGGAACACAGAGGGGTGTGGTCCCAGCAGAGCTCAGGAAAGGGGCTGCTCCTGGGGTAAGGCTGTTGGGTATCACCTTGATGGCAGCTGAATGTTGGGATCATGGGGTGGGTAAAAGGGTATTTGGTGTTCAGGATTCTTTTTACACTGGGGATGTATCCCCACAATAAGTCAGCTAATGTCATGTCACGGTCCTGACGCCTTTACATGGCCATGTGTGGCACTGGGATTGGGGCAGATTATGGTGGAAAGGAGAAATGGGATATAAAGTCATCCACCTGTTCATCAATCCTCCATCAATTCACTCAACCAACAAATCATCTATCCTCCCAGGCATTTATTTGCCTAGGTGTCTACTCAGCATCCACTCAATCATCCAACTATCAATGTGTGCATCCATCTATGCATCCGCCCATCCATTTCCCCGTTCATCTGCCCATCCATCCACCCATGAATCCACCTGTCCATCCACTACATCCACCCATGCATCTGCCCATCCATCCACCCATCCATCATTCATGCATCTGCCCATCCATCCACCAATGTATCCACCCATCCATCACTCCATCCACCCATCCATCCACCCATCCATCATTCATGCATCTGCCCATCCATCCACCAATGAATCCACCCATCCATCACTCCATCCACCGATGCATCTGCCCATCCATCCACCCATGAATCCACCTGTCCATCCACTCCATCCACCCATGCATCTGCCCATCCACCCATCCACCATCCATGCATCTGCCCATCCATTCACCCATGAATCCACCCATCCATCACTCCATCCACCCATGCATCTGCCCATCCATCCACCCATGAATACACCTGTCCATCCACTCCATCCACCCATGCATCTGCCCATCCATCCACCCATCCATCATCCATGCATCTGCCCATCCATTCACCCATGAATCCACCCATCCATCACTCCACCCACCCATGCATCTGTCCATCCATCCACCCATGAATCCACCTGTCCATCCACTCCATCCACCCATGCATCTGCCATCCATCCACCCATCCACCATCCATGCATCTGCAGATCCATTCACCCATGAATCCACCCATCCATCATCCATGCATCTGCCCATCCATTCACCCATGAATCCACCCATGCATCTGTCCATCCATCCACCCATGAATCCACCTGTCCATCGACCCCATCCACCCATGCATCTGCCATCCATCCACCCATCCACCATCCATGCATCTGCACATCCATTCACCCATGAATCCACCCATCCATCACTCCATCCACCCATGCATCTGCCCATCCATCATCCATGCATCTGTGCATCCATTCCTCCATGCATCCACCCATCCATCACTCCATCCACCCATGCATCTGCCCATCCATCATCCATGCATCTGTGCATCCATTCCTCCATGCATCCACTCATCCATCACTCCATCCACCCATGCATCTGCCCATCCATCCAACCATCCATCACCCATTCATCTGCACATCCATTCCTCCATGCATCCACTCATGAATCCACCCATCCACCCACCCATGCACCCACCCAACCATTCACCCATGCATCCACACGTGCATCTACCCATCCATCCACCCATGCTTCCCCCATCCATAAGCCTATCCATCCACCCATGAATCCGCCCATCTATCCACCCACCCAACCACCTGCCCAACCACCCATCCATCCAGATATCCATCCATCCATCCATCTACACATCAGTACTCACCAAGCGCTTACTCCATGCCTGGATATATGCTAGACACTGGTAACACGAATATGAATCACACTAATATGAGCCTTTGAAACTATGGAAAGCAAGGGGACCGCGCACAGGTACCCAGTGCTGGGGGTGGGGGTCTAGGTGCATCATGGAGCTCCCTGCTCCCACTTTGGCAGAGCAGCTCTGCTTCCACCTGTCTCACATGTCAGAAGTAATAGGAGAATGCTCCCCCTGCCAAGTAGAAGGTTTTCAACCACCGTGTTAAAATATAACTGGAAAAATATAAGTGACCACCCACAAACCCTTAATGATTCTATAAATACAAGATGAAAGTGATTTATTCCGCTATTAAGATACATTCTGCCTCTTAAATAAACTCACTAAAATTAACTCACATGTTCCTCTGCATATCCAAATTCCGCAAGTTTACCACCTTGTCATCATTCGCCAAGGTTTTATCACTTGGCTTGAAGAACAATTTATTTATTGGCTGGAAAACTCACTGAAACAGTTTCACAAACCATTTTTTCTCCTTTCTGCAATGGAAACTGTGAACAGGCTGACAGCACAGAACCAAGCCACGGTAGCATTAGACATTGCACTTGAACTCATACCAAACTCACTTTCTTGCTAGAATCATCATCACTAGCCTCCACCTCCTCATTTTCTCTTCTCTTCCGTCACCACCTCAAGTTGGCTTTTGGGCAATCTCCCACAAAGGACACGGGTTTTTATAACACCGTTAGAGTCACTGCGCATGCCTGATGAGTAGGACCGACCCTCCCCGCAACCAGGAGATTAGCCCCCACACCCTAGCTTGCATTATGAGACTCAAAGTCATAGCTCAGAAAAGTGACCATTGCCTAGAATATGGACTTTCCAGGAAGCTCGTGAATAATGGACAAATAAAATGTTAAATTCATGAATGCTGTGAATTTTCATCAGCTATCCCACCTAAGGGAGAGATGATGAATTATGGAGGATTATGCGAAGGCCACGTCTGGCACACGCTGCTCTGCACAATAAAGGTTTTAGTCCCTGGAACTAGCTGGACCAGCCAGTTTCCCAAAAACTATATTCCTGGAGTGTTGCTTTGGCCTTATGCCTCAGAGCCCATATTGAGGGCACTAGCTTAACAACTAGCTTTATCACAAGTGTGTTTCTGAAGGTGTTTGTCCACTATAGCTCTCTGGATCCCCTAGGTGAGACATTTCTCCAAGATATGAGGGACATGGAAAAGCTTTGTTTTCTCCAAAGAGCTACTTTCTCCTGATAGACGAGGAGAATCATGCAATTTAATCTTTTTGCCTTTTTTGCTTTGGCCTCAGGAAGCCCAGAGACACTTTGCTGCTCAACTTCAACAAGAAAGGAAACCAGTCCTTCCTTGGCTCTCTGGGGCTGGTTAGCGTTGTCCCACACAGCCCATTCACCGACTCCCTCTGTGAGGCCAATCTGGGGGACAAAGTTCACTTAGGGTCTGTGCAGGTCACCATTACATTACTTGCTGCGTAGCTATGAATAACCACCCTGCTTTGCGTGTGTTTCCCGAATTGCTTTAAAAACCCGCAGGGAGAGGATTCCCCTGGAGGCAGTAAATGCAGTGCTTAAGAACCTGGCTCAGTGACATTGTCCAGGTCACTTGCCACTTATGTTCCGTAGTTTCCTCATCTCTAAAACAGGGTAATGATTGCTCAGAGTGCTTCTGTGAGGATTAAGTGAGACAGTTTCCATAAGTTACATAAGCACTCTGAAAGGGCAACTAAAAAGCCAGACCAAACTGTGAAACTACCATTTCCGTTCTCTGGAAATCGACCAAAGGCTTACCATGACCTGAGACAGGGTGTTGCTCTGTCTCCCAGGCTAGAATGCACTGGCATCATCATAGCTCACTGCAACCTCAAACTCCTGGGCTTGAGTTGACCCTCCTGCCTCAGCCTCCCAGGTAGCTGGGACTACAGGTGAGCACCACCACATCTGGCTAATTTTTCTATTTTTTGTAGAGATGGGGGTCTCACTTTTGTTCAGGCTGGTCTCCAACTCCTGGCCTCAAGCAATCCTCCCACCTTGGCCTCCCAAAGTGCTAGGATTATAGGTGTGAGCCCAAACAAGAGTTCTGTATTAGCAAAACTATCCTTCAAAATTGAAGGTGAAACAAAGACACCTGCAGATAAATAAAAAATGAGAGATTTTGTTGCCAGCAAACCTGCCTTATAATAAATAATAAAGGTAGTCCTTCAGGCTTAGAAGAAATGATGCTAGATGTTAACTTGAGTCAACAGGAAGAAATGAAAAGTTCTAGATATAGTAAATTTGTAGATAAATATAAAATATTCTATAAATATATTCTTTCTCATTTTTCTCTTCTTTAAAAGATATATTATATAAATATTAATTATAATATTTTATTGTATGCTTATTATATTATTATATGAAAATAAAAGCATAAAAGTGGGGGGAGGAAAAGGAGATATATTGGAGCAAAGTTTCTATATTTTATTGAATTTGAGGTGGTATTTTGAAATAGGTTGTGATAAGATACATAGGTAATCTCTAGTAACCACTAAAAAGTAATTTTTTAAAAATAGTAAAAAAAATCCTGGAAGGATCAAAATAATACATTAAACATGTTTATTTAACACACAAGAAGGAAGTAAAGGAGAAACAGACAAACAAAAAAGACATGAGACAAAAAGAAAACAAATAGCAAAATGGCTGATAAAATTTAGAATTCTAAAATCTAACCATATCAATAATTTATATTTTAACTAAATTAATTTGTGTTTTTATAAAGATATGAATGGATTAGTAACCCCACTTAAAGGGCAGAGATTGTCATAGTGAACAAAAAGGCAAGACCCAACTATATGCTGGCTACGAGACACACCTTAGATTCAAAGATACAAATGGGTGGAAAATAAAAGGATGGAAGAAGATATTCCACACAAGCAGCTGAAGCGATTATGGTGATATTGGACAAAATAGACTTTCAATGAAGAAATATTAGAGACAAAGACATTTCATAATGACAAAAAGTCAATATATTAGGAAGATATAACAACTGTTTATGTGTATGCACCTAAGAACAAGCTCCAAAAAACTTAAAATAAAAACTGTCAGAATTGAAAGGAGAAATAGATACTCCAACAATAATAGTTGGAGATTTTAATGTCCCAATCTCAATAACTGATAAAATGACTAAAGAGAAATTCAGCAAGGATACAGAAGACTTGAATAACACTATCAACCAACTTGATTTAATTGACATTTACAGAACATTTCACCAACTGAAGATTATACATTCTTTTCAAGTGCACATGAGACATTCTCCAGGATGGACCATCTATGGGCCATAAAACAAGTCTCAATAAATTCTAAAAGCTTTAAACCTTACAAAATATGTTCTCTGACCGCCATGGAATTAGAGATCCAAAATAGAAAGATATCTTGGAAAACCCCAAATATTTTGAAATTAAACCACTTGCTTCTAAAACGATCCATGGGTCAGAGAAGAAATCACAACAAAAATGAAAATATATTTTGAGTGGAATGAAAACCAAAACACAACATGTCAAAATTTATGGAATACAGTGAAAGCAATGCTTAGCGGGAAACTTATAGCTTTGAGCACTTATATCAGAAAAGAAGGAAGGTCTCAACTCAAAAATCTAAGCTTTCATCTTAAGAATTAGAAAAAGAACAACTAGACCCAAAACAAGTAGAGGAAGGAAATAATAAAGATGAGAGCAGAAATCAATGAGGCAGAAAACAGAAAATCAGCGGAGACCATCAATGAAACCAGAAGTTGGTTTTTTGAAAAGATAAACAAAACTGACAGATCTCAGCAGCCTTATGGGGTCGGTGTTAGAAATCCGACTTAATAGATGAGTGTACTGAGGCTCCAGAAGGAAGGTGAAGTGACTTGCCCAAGGTCACTAAGCCAATTTTTTTTTTGGTGGGGCAAGGGAAGAGAGAAAAGATTTGAAATTGGTTCTAACTGACTCCACAGCACCCAGAATAACCAAGACATCCACTTGCCACCCTGGGAGACTGTGGGTCCCGTCATCACCCTGGGGCTGTGCAGGGCGTACCGTGTGACTTGGCCGTCTGAGGCGCCATGTAGACTGGCAAGCACAGTTCCAAAGCGAACCCTCTCTAACCCCCATCCTCCTTTTCTCCACACTCTGGAACATCTCTCCTACAAAAAGGGTCTAGAAATTTCCCCAACAGACAACCCACTCAGGTTTCTGGCGTCCCCATAGATCCCTTCACTAAACACCCATGAGGGATTCCAGTGCCACCTGACCTCTCCACATGTCACACTCTAAGGGCTTGCTTTTGCCAACCCCTTCATGCCTTTATGGCGGGGGGGGGGCAATTATGGCCCCCATCACGCTCACCATGCTGCCCCGGCCTGAGGCCAGAGGCCTGCAAAAGGTAGGGCCCCGCGGATTCCAATTCTAGAACATGTTAAAGGTGATGGGATTGTGTCCTTGGGTCCTCAGAAGTTCCTTCAGTTCCCAGAATGTACAGGGCATCTGAGAAACCAGCATCAGGGTAGCAGTATCTTAAAAATAATATATTATAAGTTGCAGGGACTATTCTAGGAATGCAAAGTATGATTTAAGATCAGAAAATCTATTACCATAACGTTACTTTAGTAGGTAAGACGAGACAAACTATTAGACTAGGAAAAGACAGAAACGTCTTCACCATGATAAATTCTGATAATCTCAACTGACTGCAACATCACACTAAACCATAGAGGTTTGGAGTACTTTCCCAGCACTCAATTCATCGAACACGGATTCCAAAAATCATTATGGGGTGTTTGGAGACAATCCCTTTCTTCCTCTCTTCCCCCCATCAGATTGCCTTGCAGCTCTGAGCTGTCTTGAGAGTCAAACCAGTCCTGGTCCCACGCCTTTTGTCCACCAACATCCAGTATCCTGCGACTGTGAATGGTCTTAGGGTCCTCTGGGAAGAGGAAACCACCTTCCTCAGGGCAGCCAAAGCCCAGAGCCCCTCTCTGCCACAGCTGACCTTTGTCGTCCCCTAGGA
Source organism: Mirza zaza (assembly GCA_008750895.1). Lineage (NCBI taxonomy): Eukaryota > Metazoa > Chordata > Mammalia > Primates > Cheirogaleidae > Mirza > Mirza zaza. The sequence continues at coordinate 25,104 of VSMD01046853.1, read as the reverse complement.
CAGCATTCTGGCTAAGTAAGACACAGACAGTCCTGAGTTCAAATTCTGGCCCTGCCTCTTGCAGGCAGTACCCACTGAGCAAGTCAGGTTTCTGAGCCTCTATTGCCTCAACTGTAAAATGGGAACAGCAATCTCTGCTATGAGCTTACCAAAGCACAGCGCCTAGCAGGACACCCGGCTCATAATAGGTGCGTAATATATGACAAGCAAATCTTAAACTCTTAAAGATATTCCCCAGACATAGGTCTAAATGTGAAAGGCAAAACGACAAAAGCTTGAGAAGGAAAACATCAGAAAACATCTTCTTAAACAGGACACAAAAGGTACTAACCATTTTAAAAAATGGACTGTGTTAAAATAAAGACATTTGGCAAGAGTTTTTGAGTTGCAAAGTGGCTGGTTGCTAAGAGGTTGTACAGGGACCGAGATACGCAAAGAGTCAGGAGATGGCTGGATCAAGTGGAAAAGTTTTGAAAGACTCTCTAGATGTATTCGTCATTTGCGACCCGCCAGGATACAGGACAATGCTTTTCACGGAGGGATCTGTCTACACAGGTGCCTGGAAGGGGTCAATAGATCCCAAGACACTAAAAGGTCCTTCTTCACATCTTTACGGAATTATCTATTTTTTTTTTCATGATTAGCTTTTCACTCTAATAAGTTTGTTCTGTGCTATAGCCAAGAGAGTAGTCTCATCATCAATGACAGCACTTCAATGGCAAACAGTATTAACAGAGGAATGTGTCTTGTGGTGATACCAGAAAACTAATTTGAAACCCAGGCCCTATGGTCAATGAGGGGACCTAAAACAGTCTTTCTAGGCTGGGCACAGTGGCTCACGCCTGTAATCCTAGCACTCTGGGAGGCCGAGATGGGCGGATTGCTCAAGGTCAGGAGTCTGAAACCAGCCTGAGCAAGAGCGAGGCCCCGTCTCTACTAAAAATAGAAAGAAATTAATTGGCCAACTAACATATATATAGAAAAAATGAGCCGGGCATGGTGGCCATGCCTGTAGTCCCAGCTATTCGGGAGGCTGAGGCAGGAGGATTGCTTGAGCCCAGGAGTTTGAGGTTGCTGTGAGCTAGGCTGACGTCACGGCACTCACTCTAGCCTGGGCAACAAAGTGAGACCCTGTCTCAAAAAATAAATAAATAAATAAATAAATAAATAAATAAATAAATAAAAATAAAACAGTTTTTCTGGAAATAAGTGACATGGGAAAAGCCCCCATAGGATTCCTTTTCAGTTCGAAATATGCAAGTCTCAGCAGCAGCTGATGGGAAATGTGCGCTATTTACCCAGACTGTCTTTTGATGATGATTCATTTTATCAGTGCCTGTGGTACCTCTGCTTACCTATGTTTTCGTATAGGTGTCATGTGAGTACTTCCCATCCTGCAAACATTTTTGTAGTCGGAAGTACAGTTCTTGGTTACTGAGTTATACTTAGAAACAGACCTTCATTCAATTTTTTTTTTTTTTTAGACAAAGTCTCTCTCTGTCATCCCAGCTAGGGTGCAGTAGTGTCATCATAGCTCACTGCAACCTCAAACTTCTGAGCTCAAGTGATCTTCCTGCTTCAACCTCCTGAGTAGCTGGGACAGCAGGTGTGCACCACTACCACCTGGCTAATTTTTCTATTTTTTTGTAGAGATGGGGTCTTTTTCTTGCTGAGGCTGGTCTTGAACTCCAGCCCTCAGGCATCTTGGCCTCAAGCAATCCTCCCCCGCCTTGGCCTCTCAAAGCACTAGGATTATAGGCTTGAGCCACCATGCCCAGCCCTTCATTCAGTTGTCATCTTATTTTTGTATTCTCTAACTAAATCAAAGCCAAAGTCAAGGTCAAGCCAAAGGGAAAATGCTGTGTGCCCCTTTGTTTTCCTGTGTGTGTTTCCTCCACTTGCCATTCCCAGGGCTTTTGCAGTAAGACAGTTGTATAGAGCTGGACCTTTTATTCTTGTATGCTGAAAAACAAATCCCACTGCAGGAGAAACACTGGAAGTGCTAAGATTGATATCTAAATGATATGTAAACATTTGTTAAACTAGATCTTGAACTTCTGCCACCCTTGTGGTTATACTGTTTAGTTCAGTGTTTTAATTTAATGCTCAGGTTAATTTATAGTTTAAAAGAACTTAAAAGAATACTCTATGGTTTCTGAATATATAAATTCCATTATAAATTACATACTGTCTAGGAATTCAATAGTTGTGTTGTTTTAGATAATTGGATTTCATGCTTGGTAGAGATGCCAGCACACTGGTATTGCAGGTGCAATTGATCATTCTACTTCCTCACAAGAACGACATGGGAGCGATGCCACAATGCTACTATTCTCACTGTTGAGAGAATATTGGTGACCTACTGTGTGTATTAATAGCCACACGTACTGTAATAGTCCTTAAACTATTGGGATCACTGTTGGTATTTTAAAGTATTGAAGGTACCTTTTTATCTTGGAAAAAAAATAAAGTTTTTGAAAAAGTTTAAATGATTTCATGAGCAATGTTTTAAATTTTATTTCACCTAAAACCTGAAATTTCAATAAGAATAGAGAACAACTCTTTCACAAGGCTTCTATCCAAATTAAAATGTGCCCAAGATAGCTTTCACATTTATAAAATTTTGTTTCTTCGAACTGCAGCAATAAAACCCCTTGTTCCTAAGGCATGCAAGAGGGTTTTCCATAACCTTAAGTTCTGTATATTTTGAAATTATAATAAATATGCATAAAGGGAATAATCATATTTAAAATGAATAAATACTTTATATATATAAAAATTAAGAATGCTCATTAATCTAACTATTCCATTATGGAAATCAAAAGGCAATCCACAGAGAGGGAGAAGATTTTTGCAATGATATATCCAACACAGGATTCATAGTCATCATATATAAAGAACTCCTAGAAATCAATAATGAAAAGATCCCATAGAAAAGTGTGAAAAAGACTTGAACAATCACTTCACAAACAAGACTATTCAGGGTGCTAAATTATATTTGGTCACCAAAGAAATTCAAATCAAAACCACCATGTGATATGTCTACTATGCACTAGAATGGCTAAAATGAAAAAAAAATCCAGACAAGTGTTGGGTGAGGATGTAGAGCAACTAGAACTCTCAAACATCGCTGGTGGGAATATGAATCAGTATAGCCACTTTGGAAAATTGGTTAGCTCTGTCTAGTAAAGCCAAACATATGTATACCCTATAACTCAGAAATTCTACTCCTAGGTGGAATGCATTCTCCAACAGAAAAGCACTCATATGTTCACCATGTAATAGAACTATACTGTCTAACATGATAGCCACAGCCACAAGTAGTTATTTAAATTCAAATTAAATTAAATTAAAATCTTAGTTCCTTAGTTGCATTAGCCACATTTCAAATGCTCGATAGCTACATGTTGCTAGAAGCTATTGCACTGGACAGTGAAGATATAGAATATTTTCATTATTGTAGAAAGTTCTATTGGACAGCACTGGGCTAGAATGCTCACAGCAGCACTATGCATTCACCACCCCAAACTGAAGACGACTCAAATGCCCGTGAAAGTAGAATGGATCAGTTATTTGTGGTATAGTCACACAATGGGATGCTATATATAGTGATGACAATACATGATCTACAATTATGCTCAATAACATGGGTGAATGTCACCACATAATGCTGAACAAAAGAAGACAGACACAGAAGAGAACATATTGTATGACTCCGTGTATATAAAGTTCGAAAACAGGTAAAATTAAATTATGGTGACAGAGATCAAGACAATGTTTGGCCTTGGGCAGTGACTGGGAGAGGATACAGAGAGAGTTCTGGAGTGCATTTGTTTCTTGATATGACTGTGTTCATTTTGTAAAAATTCGCAGAGCTGCACACTGATTTTTGCCCTTTTCTATACATATATTTAGTGGTGTGCTGGTAAGCCAGCTTTGAAAAGAGAAAAAGAAAAAGTAGAAAAAAGAAAAAGAAAGGAAGGAAAGAAAGAAGGAAGCAAGAGTCCTGATTTGCACTGTTTGCCGATTTCCATGGTGTAAACATTCCCATTATGGTCAATTTCAAGCTACCAGTGGTTCCATGACTGGCTCATGAAATTCCTGATTATTTCACTGTTGGCTCTTGTGGGCACGTATCAGGTATTTCTACTAAAACAAAAAATCCCTAGAGAATCTCCCCATAAAATAATTCCTGTTCCTACTCCAGATGTTCAGAGATTTGTCTGGTGTCTTGGGTCCCAGATGAGAGGAACTGCAACAGGCAGGAGGGGAAGGCTTGCTGGTCTGTCTGTCCACTGCCTTGTAAGTGGCAGGCGGGGACCTGGTTGTGATAACCTTTGTCCTTCGAAAGACATAGCTTGGGTTCCAGTTTTATTTTCAAGAGAGGGATGCTCTTTCGCTGTGTCTTCCCTGAGAACAGAGCGACAGCCTCCCTCCCGGGGCATTTTCCCACTTTTATGTGGAAAGAGTGTTTATGTGAGGTCAGGATGGGAGATTGAAGTTTTCAGCCACTAACATGCTGTGTGACCTGGTCCAGTCCCTTCTCTGGACTCAGTTTTCACCTCTGTAGTATATGAGGCAGTTGGAGTAGAGCCCCAGGGTAAGATCTGTAGGCTCAGCAGATGCCGTCTTGGGTCCAACCTACAAGGTAAGGGAAACCCGTTTGCTTGAGTTACGCCCATCAAGTGCTCGTGCCAGGGGCTGGCACAGGGCTGGCCCCCGATGGGAGGTTGGCAAACGCAGGTGGGCCAGGGTGCCAAGCTGCCTCGCGACACCAACACGGGGCTGCCTGGGAAGGGAGAGAAGACATGTTCTCCCCCAGTGCAGTCAGGGGAGGACCCTGCAGAGAAGACTGTGTGTCATTCTGCAGCTATCACTGTGGGATGACAACACCAGAGAAGAAAGAAAAGAACAAACTCTCATCAAGCACCTATGTGTTCACCAAACCCTCACAGTCACAAAGAACATGGGTCTAATTATCTCATTTTACAGGCGAATAAACAGAGGCTCAGATGATGGAAACATTTGCTCCAGTGGGTTTAGAACCTGGGTCTTTCAGCTCTTGCCGTTGTTACTGCATTAGGCCCCATGCGCCCCCAGCCTGCACCCTTAGCCCCTGCCGAGACGAGACAAGTGCCACCCAGGGGCTGAAGGCCCTGGGCTATGGACAGAGGAAGGCTCTGGAATGACTCTCTCTAGCAGGGCCTGGGCTGCTACAGAGGGACATGTAGTCCAGGTGGGCTCTGGTGGCCAGGGGGAACAGATCCTAGAAGCTGATGGTTTGGGGACTGACGGGGACATGCTGCTTTGAATGCAAAGAGAAGCAAATAGAACTCAAGGAAATAATACAGTCAGGCTTCCAGAGGGTCCAGTGTGGGGAATGCCCTGGGCTTGGATCCAGATGGCCTCCTTTTGAATCCTGTCTGCTGCTGCTGGTGGGTCCCCGGACATGTGACTTCTCTCTCCACGTCCCTCTTTCTCTCTTGTCTCTGAAGCATGCAGGCTGCACACCTCTGCAGTGACATCGGAGAACACAACCAGTCTTTCCCAATCACCCGGGCACAGTTCTGAGTGCAGGCAGGGCTGAGCCTCAAGGTAGCTAATCTAGGGTAGCCCTAGGGTGATCTCGGGCCGAGAAGCAGAAGCGTCCCTACTCGTTCCTGTTTGTGCTTGGCTTTGGGATGCCATTGGTGACAATCCCAGGGATCACGCTTTCCTTGGCAAGACTTCCAGATGCAGAAATCATTTTCCCTCTGCCAGCTCAGTCTTTAGACCCTTCCTTTTCCCACATTCCCATACTTGCTCCCCTGGCGATGTCACCCAAGGGAGCGACACAGCACTGAGCTTCACAGCACCGAGCAGCATCCACACACTGACAGCCCCCAGATTTGCATCTCCAGCCCCTGACTCTTCCCCGAACCCCAGATTCATATGTCCGGCTGCCGGCCCTGTGTCTTCACTCCAGTGTCTACAAAGCTGCTCAGACGTAACATGTCAAAACCCTAAAGAACGACTCACGGGCCACCTTCCACTAAACCTGCCACAATCTTTCCCTTCCCAGCACATGGCAGCTCCGTCCTTCACGCCCCAGACCCCACACGTTGTCCTTTTTGACTCCTTTCCTTCCCGTCCACCCCAAATTCAATGATTTTGCAAATCCTAAGAGTTTCATCTTCAAGTCTATCCTGTCTTGTCACCTCTGCCGCTAGCCTCGGAGTCACAGGCCCGGTCGTCATCACCCGGACTGCTGCCCTAACTCCCCAACTGGCCTCCTCTCTCCCACCTTGGTCCCCCTCCAGCCTCCTCCGCCACAACCAGGGTGATCAGGTCCCGTCTCAGTTCAAACCCCTCCAAAGGCCACCCTTCCACGCTGGCAGAAGCCACAGCCCTCCGAGGCCTCCCGCAGTAGGTGGCCCCGGGTCACACGGCTGCTCGCCAGAACCGAAGCATCCTCTGTCGTCACACTGAGTCTGAGGCGGACCCAAGCCCACCAGAGGCCCTGCCAGGCTGCAGTTCCCGCCAGCCTGTGGGCAGCCACCCTGAGCTTGGGAGAGAGGAGGTGACGGCCGAGGTCCGGTGTCCCTGATTCACTCCTGACTAATCAAGCAGAAGGGCTGGGGTTGTTATCCACGTCCCCCCAAATTTTAGCAAATGGTCAATGGCTTTGGGGGGTCAGGGGACATCAAGGGAGCAAGCAGGTGGCTGCCTCAGGGGAAGCAAAAAGGACCCCGGGGCCAGGGTGGTGTCGTGGGTTGGTGAAGGCAGAGCCGGGAGGCTTGGGGAGTAGGTTGACGGGGGCTGCAGCCTTGGGTCCCAGGGCGCACCCGGCTGAGCCCATGCCCTGGCCTCACAGGCATGAGGAAGTCACGAGAAGACTGGGAGGGGCAAGATCATCCAACAGCCTCCGTAAATGAGGAATTTCCTGGCAGTGATGCTCACTCGGGACGGGTTTCCTTGGGACAGCAAACCCCAAGGAGTGTGTCCTGTGGAACACAATCCTGTGAGACACTCTTTGTGGTCAGTTAAGTGCGGGAAGGGCAGCAGGCTTTCTCTTTCCCATGGGATCTCCGTAACACTCATCATCATATTAAAGGCTCTGAAAAGTCCTGCAGCAGCAAAACTTTTTTTAATGTGTTTCACCCAGCATTTCCCACACATATTAATATTTGACCATGGAGTCTGTGTGTGTGTGTGTGCGTAAAATCCCATTAATATCCCTCAGAGGAACTCCGATCCACATTACTTTGGGAAGGGCTGATACAGGGGAATTGGCCAAAGTGGGATTTTTAATTTTCCGGGAGCACCTTGCAGACCTCAGGGGTGGCCTTTCTTGCCCTCTTCCCGCCCAGCACGCCACATCAGCTTCTGGCTGGATCCTGGAGGTCTTTGGCGGAACATCCTAGAGGCATTCTCCGCAACCCTGACTCCAAGCTCTGCCCTCACCTGGCCCCGAGCGGCGGTAGGGTGCAGGGAGGAGACTTACAGGGGCAGGGACGTTTGAAGGACATGTAATCCTTGGAGCAGAACAGCGGAGCCAGCCTGCCCGGGGCACGGCTCTGACTTCTCGCAGGGAAGGCCTCTCCACTCACCTGCAGAGACACAAACAGGCAGGTGTTGGAGGTGCCCGCATCCCCCGCTGCCCCTGCAGGCTGGGTGCTCACATCTCCCGAGCTCTCAGCCTCTTGGGGAGAGGACGGTGACCTTGAGAACACACGTCCAGTCTGGGCAAGGCCTGGGGGACCTCTGGGCTGTAGAGTATGGGAGTGTGGGTGCAGGGGTGGGGCAGGGCCTGCTGGGGCCCCGGTGCAGAGTGGCAGGTGGGGAGAGGACTATCTCTCTTGGGTGGACCCTTGACTGGGAATTAGAGATGCCACAGAGTTCTCCCGTCTCACCCACCCGTGAGGTCCCCCTGCCTCGGACGACTACAACAGACCACGGCATCCTGAGCACCTTATAACGTCATGCTCGGACAACTGACACCTGCAGAGGGTGAGGGGCTGGTTTGAGGTCTCACAGATAGCTTTGGAATCGTGTTACTGACACCAAGCCTGAACCATATTATTATTATTATTATTACCCTGACAACTCTAAGAGGAGTTTTCATTTTATAAATAAGGAAATTGAAGCTCAGAGAGGTTATGGAGCCTGCCCAAGGTCATACAGCTTCTAACTACAGGCTGGGTCTAGAATCCAGGTCTTCTGGATTCCAAAACCCACACTGTCAGCCAGCACGCCCCTCTGGAAGGCATCTATATATTAAATTACTGATTTGGAAATAAATGCCTACGGAATGAAAATACTTCTTCACCAACTCCGCACTCCCATGTGAACTTGGTGTGATGCCTGGATGTCCAGGGCAGTGAGGGAGTGCCAGGTCCCCTTGACGCCCATTGGCAATGGAGGGAACATTTTCAAAAAGTCACCCATCCTCCCACGAAGCTAAAGATCCGAACTGGTCCAGTCTCTCTTGGTGTATCCTCAAGTGACATGAGGAAACCAGAGGGAGAGACAGTTCCTGGTCTCTAGGGGATGTGGTCACTTGGCCTGCACAAACCAAGCTGCACCTTTGGGGGATGCTGAGTGGGGCCCATGGGTGCCAAGCCCAGTGGGCTTTTGTAGGGAAGCCAACAGGAAAAGATAGGGCCCTCTCTAGGTGTCATGAGCGGGGCATGTCCCTTGTCCCCAAAGTATGCGAATGCCTCTAATCACTGCTTTCCCTGGGAGGACACTGAGGCTTGGGGAGGCAAGACGCTTTGCCCAAAGCCACACTGCCAGGAAGCAGCAGGGCTGCTGTGAGCACTTGAGGATCAGATTTCTGAGCACAAACTCTCCAAAAATGGGGCTATGATTCATTTGTTAAAGAGAAAAACCAATCATCAGTCAATGTAGTCTGGCTGCATTCCCATATGTAGACGCCTTCTGGACACTGGGGGCTATAGGTATGGCTCACACTCACCAAACACCTGCATGTGCCAGGTAATGCCACCAACATGATGGCAACAAGCCCTCTGAGGTAGGGAACATCACTCCCATTTTGCAGATGAGAAAACTGAGGCTCAGGGAGAAACCCATCCAAGTGCACAGAGGAGAGATGTAGGAAGAGCTGTGTGGGGAGGGAGCCTGTCATGCCCGGTGCCCCTCAGTTACTTCCAGGAACACCCCCAGACACCTGCCGCTCTGGGGCTCTAGCTGGCCTGCTTCATGGTCACACTGAGCCTGCCATTCTTGCAGGCTGTTCCCTCTCCCTGGCATGTCATCCCCCACACACGGCAAACTCCTACGCATCTGTCAACACCCAGCTCAACAGACCCCTCTTCAGCCAGGTCTTCCCTGACTGCTAGAACAGTCACGCTGGCTGCGCTTCTGAGGCACCTGGAGGTCCTTCCAGGATGACCCTGGTCCTGAATTATTCTAGACTAGTAGCTCCTCGAGGGCGTGGAGGGCCAGCGTGGCCTCTGCCAACTAGCTCAGGGCTGGGCACTGAGGGGACACCCAAAAGCACACGGAAGCACTAGGATGAGCCAGCCTCGGCCTGATGGGAACACACGACTGGCGCGTGGAGGCCGCCTTTAAGTGGTGCTCATCTTGCCAAGGAGGAGGATGCCTGAGTAAGAGCTGAGATGCTTCCCGGGCATCTTGTCACCCTTGGTGACAATGACGCTGACATCAGCCAGCGCTACCATTCCCTGCCTCTCGCAGCGCAACCCGCACTCTACACACACCGCCGCAGCCCCCTAGCACCTCGGCTGGCACTCATTGACTCATTTACCAAGCACCTGCGATGTCCCACGGAACCCCGGGAAAACACAAGGACTGGCTTTGTGGGTGTCGCTTTCCTTCTCCTCTCCCCCCACTTGAGGATTTCAGCACGAGGCCCCGCAGGAAAACCATTTCCTGGTGGCATCAGCCCCTGGCTGGGGGGTGGGGAGCTCTGTTGGGGGCCATCGACACAAAAGGGGAGGGGGCCACGTGCGCCAGCGCCCACCCTGGCTTCCCTGCATGTGGCCAGCGCCGCAGTGAGGGTACAGGGATGAGGGCACAGAAGGGCTGACACGGGGGTGGGGACAGGCCCCCAGGTGCCGGGCAAGCGTGGGCCCACGCCCCAGGCAGCTTCTTCCCACTGCCCGCCCCGCTCCGAGCCCGGCATCCGAGGAGGCTTGTTCCTGCTGGTGACTCATCTCCAACTGGATTGTCTGGCTGGGAGCTGGAGGGCGGGCGGGTGGCACTCCAGGCTTTGAAGTGGCTGAATGGTGTGTGGCGAGGCCACATCACTCCCCTTCGTGTCCCCGCTCCTGGAATGCCTCTGCTCTGGGCTCGGCTGTGACACTCGGAGCTGGGCGGATGAGAGTGGGGGCCGGGGGACAGCGGCCGGGTCTCCAGTGGGAGGGGAGCCCGGCAGCCACGTGTGGCGGGCAGCACACTGGAAAGGGCTGCAGGAGCCGCTGGCCTCATGAGAGAGGACCTACGATATCCTCCTGTTTACATGGCACCTGCTCGACCGCTGTCACACGCTGTCAGCTCACTGGAGCCTCAGAATGAACCCCCATTTCACAGATGACAACACTGAGACTCAGAAGCACGAAGGGGCACGGTCTGCCTCAAGAGTGCCCTGAGGAGGATTCTAATCAGGGGCTTGACTTGGTCACCTTTCCTCTCTGTGGGAAGGTGGAGGGTGGGACAGGGGTGGGAGGCAGGTGGCAGGAGCATGGGAGGCTGTGGCAGAGGCAATGGGGCCTCAGTGGAGGCAACAGTGACAGCAGAGGAAGGGCAGAGACCTCTGTCACCTGGTGTGCCAGGCTTTGGGTGCTGGGGTGGAGTGGTGGCCACACTTTGACAACCCCTGTCCTCAGGGAGCTTGCCCGGTAGGGGTGGAGCGACAACAGTAATGGCGGCGTTGGTTAGATGGCAGTACGGGAAGACACAGAGGCAGCGTGTGCAGGTGGGGACTGTGCATTTAGATGCAGCAGCCGCAGAAGGCCTTGGGGAGAGGGTGACATGCATCTGCCAGCGGGGCGGGTACCTGGGGAGGAGATCCCAGGTAGAGGGAGCAGAGAGTGCAAAGGGCCTGGGGCAGGAACATGCTGGCTGGGTTTAGGGACAGATGGATCTGACACGGAGGAGAGGAACAGGGAGCAGTGGAGGCGACTGGTGGACGGTCGAGATGGGAAAGGTAGTGACTCTGGGTCTAGGCAGTCTGGACAACCACCGTGTCCCTGGCACCTAGCCCAGTGTCTGGCGCATAGGAGGTGCTCAGTGACTGTTTACTGAATGAATGTGTGATGGTATCTCCCAGGGGTTCCATGGATCTGTGGGTGTGCGTGTGATTGCTCAGGTCTGGGAGGAAGTCAGGAATTCCAGGGACCTGCTAATCTTGAAAGGGCTGCATCTGCCTCAGCAAGGCAGGGGCTAACTCCTGGGGCTGCAGGTGGGGGTCCATGGGCAGCTGAAAACCTTTCTCTTGTCATGGGAGGTCTTTATGTGAGGCTGGGACCCAGCTGGTAACTTCCCTAACGGAGAAGAACATACCTTGGCAAGTGCGGATAAATGTCATGTTTGTCATATGGTTGAAAGGAGGAATGAATGAATTGGGGCAGGGGACAAAAGAGCGAGAGGACAGTGGCAAAAAGGTGGGCAGGAGGCATCCAGGTTTGCAAACAGGTAACGTGGTCCTGATATTAGAAAAGGGATCGAGGTGTGTGAGGTTTTCTGGCTGCCCCTGCAGGAAGGAGCCTTTCTGGCTACAAGCAACACCTGGACACATGTGTGCACCCCTGGGCAGTGGTCAGGGTATGCCTGGAGGATGCTGGGTCTCCATGTCGCCTTAATCTACCTGGAGTTGCCCTCTATAGGATCCACTGCCAGTCCCTTCCCCACCCCCGTGGCCCGATTTTAGAAGGCTTGAGTTACTGTCTAACTGCATAAACCAGTCCACCTGCAAGCTGCAAATAGGTCCTGACCAAGTGGCTAGAGAAACCAGATTCAGAAAATACCAGTAGAGACATAGACGAGCATTATTTATAGCAGTGAAACATGGAAGGCAAGCCCAATGTCCAGCAAGGCAGGCTAGGCTAAGCACACGCTTACAACGAAATACTATATGCTGTGAAATCACGTTTTCAAAGAGATTTTAATAACATAAAGACTTTCAGTATAATGTTAAGAGGAAAAGAACATCAGGTTATTAAAACACCAGGTTAAAGGACTGTTCATACACCATGATCCTTATTTTATAAAAGAAAAAAATCTCTAGAGAATATATTCATACACAATAAAAAAAGATCAGAAAGGAAATAGACTAAAAAGAGTAAAAAAGAAAATTGTACTCTTTGGGTGGTAGCGGGATTAAGGAGGATTTTTATGTTCTTTATATTTTTTTATGAATTTTTCCAAGTTTTCTACAATGAACATGTGTGACTTTTATAATCTGAAAAATCATTAAAGTGAAAATTTGAAAAAACCTTTTGTGATAACAAACTAAAAAAGTAATTAAGTGAACGATTCAAGGATAGTTAACTCATTGAAAGTTTTTAAAGCTAATTTAATCACCTGTGACGATGTCATTTGCTATTGAAAAGATTTTTTAAAACGTGCACTCATCTTTGAACTTAACTGATAAGAAGCTTTGTTAAAATATTAGGAACATAATCTTCATTGTTTTTAGCCTCTATCAAATTATCTCTGGCACTTAAGTAAGTCTTATTTGCCAAATATTTGAAGGAACGGTTTCTGCTATGAACTTTAATGTTTTAATTTCAATGAATCTATACACTTAGCAAAAATAATAACGATAATAGACTTTATGTTTGTAAAACAATTTATAATTTTGCAAAGCACACTAAACGTGGGTACTATTCTATGCTCTTGGGATGTCTCAGTGAACAAAACGGTCAAAAGTTCCTGCCTTTGAGGAGCTCACATTATATTAGCACATAATAAACAAATGAATAAGATATACAGATGTTAGGGCTGATAAGTGTTATGGAGAAAAAAGGGACAGCAATGTATGGGAGGCTGCTCTTTTAAATCAGTTTGATTCCTGTTTGAACAGAAAGAAATGAAGGTGTCTCTAAAAATTCTATAGCCTATGGACCATTAACATATTCTTTTTCAGTTCTCAGACATAAACTGTTGGAAGATATACATGGGGGAATCGTTCTAATAACTAATTACATGCCATCTAAGTTACAATGTGCTAATTATCAAGTTTACAAGTGCATATAAAATTACGATGAGTCATAGTGAGGTTTTAAGTATCCTATACCTAGTAGAGCGAGATGGTCCTTAACCTTTCTAAGCCTCAGTGTTCCTATCAATAAAATGGGAACGATTATAGTATCTAAGTCAGAGAGCTGTTATCAGAAGTCAAAGAGAGAATGCTCATGCTTAGGAATCCATGTGTCATGCATGTTCATAATGCAAACCGAGCAGGGCCACTGGCCGAGGTCCACTGGACATTGCTACTTGCTTTCTACATATTATTTCTTCAGTTCTCACACTATCCCAGGAGGCATGCAATATTTATTCCCATTTTCAAGAGAGAACTGAGGCTTTGAAAGATGTCACCTGCCCAGAATCACATGCTATAAACCCAGGCAGTCCAGCTCCAAAAAGCTGTGCTCTCAGCCACAAGTATTGTTTGCACTCACTTGCTGAGGGATTCCAGAAGCCCTTCTGGCCTCAGTTTCTCCCTTTAGGAGGCTGAGAGCAGATTTACACCTTCCTGGCTCTCATCCTGTGCTCTGAGCACTTCTGGGGCAAGGACTTCAGGTTATGGTCCTCTGAGGCTGTCCAGTGGCTTAGTCCCAAAGACTGACGATAATGTCCACATCCCCACCATGTTCCCTACTGGCTGTTCCAAACACCGTATGAACCAGTAGCCACGCACCTAATTAGTATCTGATTAACTCCTTTGGGAAGATGAGGAGTGAGGATTATGGAAGATGCAGGAATGTGACACCCTAGCGGTGAGTGGGGGAAGGGAGGGAGGGCTACAGAGGAAGGAGAGAGGAGGTAGCTCATTCTGCCTGTCTCACCAGGTCCCCACCTGGCAACACCTGGACATGTTTCCTCATCTGAAGTCCCTCCCCCATCCCCTGCTCTGGGTTGCTGGCCATAGGTGGCCAGAGACCGACATGGGTGTCCCCAAGCTGGGCCATGCTTCCTTCCCACCAATGCTCCTGACACCTATACCCTCCAAGCCACCTCGAGGACCGCAGCATCCTCCCCTGGGCTTCGGCAAGCCCTGCTCTGGGCCTCTGGCCCCAGCTACACAGACTGGGGCAGGTCCCTTCCTGGGGACCGCCTGGCTCTGCAGTTCTAACCTCTCAGTCGGTCACCAGCTCCATTTCCTCCCTGAGGGCCATCGCCTCCGAACCCCGGAGTGGAGGGAGGTGTGCAAATTGCCTGTGCGACACGTGGGGCTCCCCTGCCTGGGGCGCAGACATCAGCCAGGAGGGGAGAGGAAGGAGCACCCCTACGATCAGATACAGCTGTGTCCAGCCTGCCCGGGAGATGGGTGGGCAGACAGTGGGGAACTGGGCTGGGTGGCGGAGAAAGGGCCGGCCCTAAGGAGAAAGTTACGCTTTGCGGTTAGATGTCAGCAGGCCATGCGGGATTCAAAGGCCTCCCTGGAGGGGAGGAGAGGGGCATCATGTCCCCACCGCTGCAGGGGAACTCACTTCATCTCCGCATCCCCTGGTGCTGGACATCTCATAAAATGACACCTGTGGCCAACAGCAGTTGAGTACTGGATATATGTCAGGCTCTGGGCTAGGACCCGCACAAGCATCATCTCATTTAATCCTCCCAATGAACCTTTCCCATGCTTCCGATGGGGAAACTGAGGCTCTGAGACCTTACATGTCTTGCCTAAGGTCACACAGCCAGGAAGTCATCCAAGCCCACCCTCTGGTTCCAAAGCCCTTGCACATTCTGCTTACAACGGAATCCTGCTTACTTTTCAGATGAGCAAACTGAGGCACAGGGTCTTGAAGCCACTTGTTCCAGTAAATTAGTCATGACGTTTGAGGAGAAAGTCCAGATGGGCATCCTCTTGGCAGATGCCCGTGGGACTGCGTGGATCAAGACCCAGGCCCAGGCCCCGGAAACCCACGCCTCTCACACCGGTCACTTGAGCCCTCCCTTTCCCAGCCTGCGCCCGGCCACCAACGCTGGCACCGGCCCGGGATCAGGAGGGCAGCCCTGGGTCCTCTCGGCTCACCAGCCTTCAGCCTGCGGAGCCCGATGGGGAGAGAAGGGCCGCGCGAGTCAGCCGTGGCGAGGGGCACTGCCAGCTTCCGAGGGCGCCTGGGAGGGGCAGCTATGCCGCTCGGCGCTGCGCAGCCCGCCGGAGCCACCGCCTCGGACTCAGCCTCGGGTCACTCCTACAGCGCAAGGGAAAGTCTGCCCCAAATGGGGAGAAGGTGCGGCGGGGACGCTCGCTCTCCCCCGCTGGTGCTGAAATAGGCCAGCGCGGCAGGCACGGAAACAGGGGCATGGCCCGGGTGACCCGCCTGTCAGAGGGTCAAACTTCCCGGCTCCAAGGGGTAAGGGGTGGTTCAAGCTCCAAACTCTGCAAAGCCCCAGTCCCTTTCCTGTCCCACCGCGGCCGAGAGTGTGCCCCAGTTTCCCCTTCTTGGGCGGGTTGTTCAGGGGTCCCCAAACCGAGGGCGCGAAGATGGGGAGACTGCCTTTGGCTCCCACATGGGGTGGGCGCTCCTCCGGGACTCGAGTCAGGCAGGAGCCCCAGAGACCTCCCCTTTCTCGGGGCCCCTGCTCCAGGGCAGCCTCGGCCCGCGCCGGTCCAGGTGGCCCGCCCGGGGCGCGGGTAGGCAGGGGACCTGCGATGCCGCTCCGCTCCGAGCGCGCTGCGGTTCCGCTCCAGACCGCGCATCCGCCCGCCCGGCGCGGCGAGGCTCGGCGCGCCCCCGGTGTGTGCGTTCGCCGGGGCCACCGCAGAGCGCGGGGGCAGGGGGCCGGGACCCCCTCCCCGACCCCTTCCCAGCGCCGCCCCCGGCCCCACGCCCCTTACTCGGCTTGGCTGCCGCGCTCCGCTCCGTGCGCCGCAGTGCCGGCTCCAGCTTCGGCTCCAGCTCCGGTTCCCGCTCCGGCCCCGGCTCCCGCTCCCGCTCCCGCTCCGGTTCCCGCTCGGATGCCACCGCGCTCGGGCTCGGGCTGGGGCGTCGCGGGGGGCGCGCCGCTCCGCCTCGGCCTGCAGGGCGCACAGGGGCGGGGCGGGGCGGGGCCGGGCGAGCCGGGCCGAGCAGACCCGCCGCCGGCGATCCTCGGCCGAGGCGGCGGCGCCGGCTTCCCAGGCCCCGGCCCCGGCCCGGGCCCTGCCCTGCCCTGCCGCAGCCCCGCCCGGCAGCCTGTCGTCCCCGCGCCGCCACCCACGCCACCGTCACTGGCTTGGGCCCCCTCGGCGGCGGCGCGGCTCCCGGGCCTCAGCAGCGCTGCGCCGCGGCCCGGGTCATCCCTGAACGGGGGACGCGGGTTGAGGGGGGAGGGCCGAGCCGCGCCCCTCTGCGCACGGCCAGCCCGACACCCACACAGCGGCAGGCAGGCGGGGCAGGGCGGCAGGGAGGCCGAGGGACGCAGGGAGGCCGGCGCACCAGCCAGACGTGTGAAGAGGACAGACGACAGGCGTGTGTAGAGAATGACATGCAGACGGGAACCGAGGACTGACACGTGCAGAGAAGGGTAACAAACGACATGTCAGGGAAGGACAGCCAGACAGGTTGGACGGAGGCAAGGCTGGGCACTTGAGCAGGGGACCCTGCCACAGGCAGAGAGCAAAGGACAGCGTGGAGGGGGGCCACAGCCTGGCAGGGCCTCCCGCTCCCAGTTGCTAACAGGTGAGTTCTGGGGTGCGCCAGGGTGGCAGCTAGGCCTTCCCTCTGAGCCACCAGCAGGCCTGTTTCCTTCACCCCTCACTCCACCCTGGGCCCCCCTCCCGCCCCCAACCCCAGGGCATGGAGCTCAGGCCTGGCAGATGCCAGCTTGTCCCGAGAGGATGCCTGGCTCAGGGCAGGGTTCCTGGCTTCCAGGACCTGCTCTGTCCTCGCCTACTTTGGGGCCTTGGACAAATCCCTGTCCATCCCCCAGGCCCCCTTTCTTCATTATGCTATTGCACCCCTACTATGTTGTGCTTTCCTCCCTTGTGGAATCGTTTATTTCATCTCCTCTACTTGTCTGGGGGCCCCACGAGGGCAGTGTCTGGGTGGGGGACAGGAGTCTGCACACCTGTGCGCTCAGCAAATCGGATAAATGAACCAGTGGAATACACTGTTGCTAACCCTCTCCAAGCCCCCGTTTTGCTGATGAGGAAACTGAGGTTTAAGGAGGCCAGAGGATTCAAAGCTGGGTTTGTCTCAAAAGCCAAAGCCTTGCCACCCTGCCTGGAAAGGTTCTCAAAAATAAAACATGGTGACAAGGAGCTGAACGTGTTCATGTCAGCCTTGGGAGAGCCCTGGGGATGGAGTGCAAGGGAAGGGTGGCGAAACAACCCTACTCTACCTCGGGTGGCCCTGCCTATCATCCGGCCTTGGGCTTCCCTGGGAGCATTTGGGGGAGCCTTGAGGGCCAGGGCCTGGGTGGGTGAGGACACCTCCCAGCCTCCCTTGGTCACTGTTCCTTCTGGGCTCTGCCTCGTGCATTGCTTACCCCATCCCCGCTGCAGACTGTGAGGGTCAGGACCCAGACTGTCGCATTCCTGCTCCATCTGGGGCTGTCATGGGGACATCTGCACCGTGCGGGGGATGGGGCCGGGATAAAGAGAAACAATGCCGCCACCGCTAAGGTGACCTTGATCTCCCTGAGCAGACACCTGCTGACCCTTACAGGATGGCTATTCTAGTTGTTGAGTGGTTTTACCTGGAAGCCATCCCCTTTGGCAAGACTGTGTGTGTGTGTGTGTGTGTGTGTGTGTGTTGTGGTGGTGCTCACTTTGAGTCCTTGAGGAAGGTTCTAGCCCTAAAGATGTCATTCCCCTCCATTCCCCATTTGAACATCATTGATCTGGCAAACCGGGCGTATTCCTCAGACTGGAACCTAGAACTGTTTTCCAGCCGTGTTGGATCTAGCTGGTTTCAGGGAGTTGGCTTACAGCTGTTTGCCTACCTGTCTCTATCTAACCATCCACAAATGCACATTAGTGTCGTACACTTGGCAAATACCAGAAGGAGAAAGAAGAAAATAAAAACCAGTCACTGTTAATATTGGAGGTTTCTTTTTTCCTTTCTTTTGAGTTGCATAACTCTACAAGTGTCCTTAAATAGATTTGAATCCCCTTGCCTCCTTAAACCCCCATTTCCTGTACTGTATTTTATGTAACCAATCCCCTATTGCTGGGCATTTGGTTTGTTTCAGGTTTTCACACGTGTAAACAACACTGCAATGGACATCTTCATGGGTAAGTTTGTCCATGACCGGGGTTATTCTTAATGTCAATAGGCACATTGTATCTTTGAGAATTTCCTCTGTGTGGAGTTAGATTTGCAGGAGTGGCATCTGCTGGACACCAGGGAAGCACAGTGGTGTCTCGTGTTTGCTCGGCCAAGGGTCAGGTAGGGAGGCTGGAGGGAGGAGCCTGCGGGAATTGTGCAGTGACATCTCAGGACAAGTGAGATTCCCAGAGAGCCCCCGAGTGCTGGGGCTGTGAGGACTTGCCCCGGAGCATGCTTCGTGTCACCCCAGTCACTCACAGGGAATCCCAAGGACTGTGCTATCAGTTTGTAAAGAATAAGACCCATGATGTCGTTCCTTCTAAAAGAGCCCGTGGGGTGGAGATGTCGGAGTGGCCTTCTGGGCCTGTTCAGCTTCTGCCTCCCCACCGTCCTTCCTTCCTCTGAATCTTTCTGTCTTGCTGCCTCTCCCCTCCCGCCCTCCCCGTAATGGTTAATTTGCCAATTTTATTGTTAGGGGCATCTTCTGATACTAAGGATAGAAGAGGGGAAGGGGAAAGATGTTCAGGATGGCCTGGCCTCTGGGTGGGATGTTTGTCTAAAAAACCCTTCAGACCTTTCTGGAAGGTTACTTCTTGCTAGTAGATCCCTTTTACAGGAGTACTGTCAATGGAAAGTGTCTTCCCAGCCTTGAATTACAATCCCCGCTCTCTGTATTGCCTTGACCTTGGGGATGGGAGCACATCATACTTTAAAAAGGGAGGCGGGAAAACCTATCCCACCGGTTTTGTGAAAATGTTTCCCATTTCCATGTGATTTTTAAAGGTCCCCTTTAACATGCCTTGGTAGTGCTACTGGGAGACGCAGGAAGAGACCTTGTTCATACCTGGTGGGAGCGATGTGGAGGGGACAAGGAACAGGGTCCTCCCAGGGCCACAAGCTCAGAGGTGGCAGCTGACATAGAAGGAGGAAACTTGGGGCAGAGAAATGTCTGTCACCTCAGAAGCACTTCTTCTGCAGTGCCACTCTGCTGAGAGCTTGGGGGGTTTTGTGCTTTTACTCCCACCTTACAGATGAGCAAACTGAGGCCCTCAGAAGTTAACTGACTTTCCAGAGATGTGCAGCTGGTTGAGTAGTGCCAGGTAAGATTATGAAACACTTTAAAATAGATGAAATAGATTAGCAGGTGTTCTTTTAATTGACTATTAGATGTTACCTGTTTCTGTAGGGGTTTGTGAGCTATTTTATTATTCTGTCAGTTATAGAACACTGGTAATAATGCAAACTGTTCTTGTTCATTGAGCTGCAGATGAATTTTGTCAAGTGAGGTCAATTGAGATCTTGGGGTGGGGGGTGGTCAAAGCTCTTTGGATTCTCCTTTGAATTGTGCATAAACACCTTACTGGTTTCCTCATTAACCAGTTAAATAAAATCTTTGACATGTGTTCATTATATAGTTGTCTGACATTCATGATTTTATCCTTTAAAAAAACCTGTCCTCCAACAGTGGTAAGCTCGGAATTTCATCCAGATGGTCTGTCTTACACCAGAGCTTTGTCTTTTGTTGGAGGCATTAGACCTCAGAAGAGGGGAAATTAGTGTTGGCTGGGTCAGTCCTAGAGGGCTTTCTGGAAGAGGGGGCTTCGAAGGGTGCAGAAGGGTTTATAGAGTGAGACCTGAGGGTAGAGGGCTTTCTAGGCCAGACGTATGGGCCTGGGGTCAGGAAGGAGCATAGAGGTGGAGAAGAGGCCTGTCTGAATGGAGGGTGGGCCCTGAGATGCTGGGGACCAGATGGGAGCTAGAAGTGAGACTCCTGGTAAAAGACGCTGCAATTGATGCTAAAGGCAGTAGGGAACCACTGAAGACTCTTGAGGGAAGCAGGGACTTAATGAAGTGGACATGTTAAGAAGGCTTGATCTCTGGGGTTCTAGATCCTTCTAGGGATTTAATAAACCCTGCCCACTCTTTCTTCTGGCTGGAGGGGCAGGGTGGGGCCACCCCTTTCTATCTTCCTGTAGGAGGGAAGCTTCCTTTCCAGGGGCCTGGGAGAGGTCTCCAGGTGCTGAAGGGTAAAAGGCAGCCCCTCCTTTCTGTCCTCACTTACATGTTATTTAATTCCATTCTCCCAACATCCTGAGCGGTGGGTAACATTTTCTTCATTTTTCACATGCAGCAACAAGGTTTATACAAGTTGGCCAGGCGCAGTGGCTCACGCCTGTAATCCTAGCACTCTGGGAGGCCGAGGCGGGTTGATTGCTTGAGGTCAAGAGTTCGAAACCAGCCTGAGCAAGAGCGAGACCCTGTCTCTACTATAAATAGAAAGAAATTAATTGGCCAACTAATATATACAAAAAAAATTAGCTGGGCATAGTGGCACATGCCTGTAGTCCCAGCCACTTGGGGGAGGCTGAGGCAGTAGGATCACTTGAGCCCAGGAGTTTGAGGTTGCTGTGAGCTAGGCTGACACCACTGCACTCACTCTAGCCTGGGCAACAAGGTGAGACCCTGTCTCAAAAAAAAAAAAAAAAAAAAAATAGGTTTATACAAGTCGAGTGACTTCCTCAGGGTCACACTAGGGGCCAACTAGGGGCAGATTCCAGATTTGTACTCAAGCCTGCCCCAAATAGGTGAAGCAAAACCAAACAAAATCTCTCCTTCATGGGGCTCACTGCCTGGGGGGGGGGAATACATGCTAATCAAGGAGTCACAGGGATAAATGTGAAGTTGCACCAATAGATGTGCCACCAAGGTGTGACCTTGTCAGGGGGTGGGATGAGGCCAGAGAAGGACTGAATGTGATCAGGACAGCAGAGGCCTTACAATGTTTTCAACAATGTTGGAGAGGCACAAGCAGACCTGCCTTTTGAAAAGTCAGCTTTATAGGTACTGGGAAGGTGGACTGTCCTGGCAAGACAGAATGGAGGCAGGGAAGCTGGCTAGGTGGTGATCATCCCGACCCAGGAGAGAAGCAATGGTGACCCTGGGCTGGAGGGGGATGGGACAGTTGGAGAGATGCCTCAGAGGTGAACTCAGCAGGACTTGGCGATGTCTTGGAGTGGGGATGGAGGAGGAGGCAGGAGCCAAGATGCCCACTTTTCTAGTTGGTGCAGCTGGATGGCTGGTGTAGCCTGTCCCCAAGGAACAGAACACTGGGAGGGATTCAAGTGTGGGAAAATAGAATATGAGTTTGATTATCCACATGTTGAATTTCAGGAGTCATCGGCAGGCAGCAGAACTCTGAAGAGGAGTCCAGGCCACAAATACAAACCTAAGGACTGAACCCTGAGGTTAGACTTTAGAAAAGGTTGATCCATTCCTCCACCCATTGGTCCATCTGTCCATCCACCCATCTGTCCTCCCATGGGCCCACCTATCCTTTCTCCATCCTCCTACCACCTATCCATGTATCCACATATTCACCCATCTATCTTCCCACTTATCTACCTGTCCCTCCTCCCATCTTCCAGTTCATCCATCCATTCATCCATCATTCCTTCCTCTCCTCTCTCCACCTCTCCATCTTCCTATACATGCATTTATTCTTCCTTCCATCCACTCACTCACCTACCCATACCGACTCCCATGTCTCTACCCATCTACCCATCCATTTACTCCATCTGCACCCATCTACCCAGACATCCCATAATACTCACTGATGCCCACCACAGGCCCTGCACTCTGCTATGAACTGGTGAAAACAAAAAAGATATAGAAAACCGGGTCCCTGCTCTCTAGGAGCCCACAAGCCGTTAGGAGAGGCAGATGTATAAATAAATGGTCACAGAACAATACATTTTCTGCACCAGGCATAAAGAAAGACCACTTAACTGGATCCATGGAGGTCAGAAAAGACTTCTTTGAGGGTGCACTTCTTGCGTTGAGCTTAAAGTTCAATTAAGATTTCACCAGGTGGATGAGATAGGGTGAGAATTTCCAGGACAGGGAATAACTTGTGTGTACAATGGTGGTATAGGTGTCAAGAGACCGAGGGGATTCAGGGACATGGGGAACTTGCAGTACTGGTAGCAAAGTTGAGTGTGAATGAGTGGTGTGTTATGAGGGTAAGATAGGAAAGGCAGGTCATAAAGCTTTGAATGACAGCTGAAGGCCATGGGGGCCATGTAAAGTCTTCAAGGAGTGGGTGACATGGTCAGGCTTGTGTTCTAGAAAGATCTTTCTGGCTTCCATGTGGAAGATGGGGCAGGGTATGTATGTGTGTGCAGAGGGCATCCAATGGTTCAGCCTCTGCAGAATGAGGACTTAGGGTTCTCTGGGGCCAGCCTTTAGGGTCAGCCCAGCCCCTCCACATTTGGCCTGCACCTAAACCCAGTTCTCACCCCACTTACCCTGCCAAGGCTGAAGTCAAGGCAGCCAGGCTGAGAGGTGTGGGCATGGGGAAGGTTTAGGGGTTCTCCATTTCCCAGGTGACATGCAGTACCCCACTAAGGGCTTTAGTCTTGTGGTGGTCCCTCTCCAGCTTTAGGGCTGCCATGGACTTTCATTAATTGCTCACTGGCTTGTCTGTCAAGGTCACCAGGGAGTGTCTCAGTTCCATGTCCCATTTTTCTGCCTCTACAATTTGCATCCACAGTGCCCATTAGCTTCCCATCAGTCACACCATGACATTTTATCTAACACCGTGAAATCTCCATCATGGTGGCTTGTGAATGACACCTGACAGTGTGCAGCCCAGGTGGAGCTGCTGCAATGAGTTAGAGAGAACCACAGACCTCAAAAAGCTTGCAGCAGGGGGTAGGGTGAGTGGGTGGCACTGGTGTAAAACAGATGTCCCATTAGCCTGGACCAAGGAACACTAACTAGTGTGTGAAGGGGAAATGGCTCAGGTTGCAGAATTGGTGGACTTGGCTTCAAGTCTTTGCTCTGACAGTCACTGGATGTGTAGCCATGGTCAAGTCACTTTATTTCTTCTATGCCTCAGTTTCTTCATCTGTGGAATGGAAAAAATAATATTTACCTATCTTAGTTTGGATTTTTTTTTTGGTAGTAACTAATGGGAACCAACTTGAACCATTTTAACTAAAAAAGGAGAATTTACTAGAATCCAAGTCTGGGCTTTTTGAGGTCTTGGAATGGGAAACTTAGAAGCAGACAGGAATCCAGGCAAGACTCTGCCTCTCTGCCCAGTTACTTAATTTTTTTTTTCTCTCTGAAGAGCTTCTTTCTCCATTATTCCATTAAAAAAAGCCACACTGCATCTTGGGAATGAGTTTATGGCACCTCAATTCTAGCCACAAGCAGGACTCACTGGCCATCTTTCAACCACAAGTCAAAATTCCTAAGAAAGAATCTGATTGGCTGAGTTGCGTTAGTTGCCTATCCCTGGCCCAATCAACTGTGACCAAAGGGGTGGGATCATATCGCACAGACATGGCTGCCAGAGGACATGAGCGTGGGTAGTTCTCAGAGAAAATGGGACTTGTGAGCTGGGGAAAATCCCTGTAGGTATCTCCTATGTCACCTCACAAGTTTGCTGGGAAGATTAAATAGGGTAATGAATGTAAACATTTGGCACAGTGCCTGGTATATACCAAGGGCTCAATAAATGGCAGCTGCTATTATTCATTCATTGCTATATTTAATAAGCATTTATTGAGTGCCTGGTTTGTACTGGATTCTACACTAGGTCCTGGGTGACACAAAGTTTAAAATATGGGAGTAATAAAAGTAAAACTATTTCACACAGTTATCATTATGATTAAATGTAATAATACAAGCAAAGTGTTTAGTACAGCTCCTAACACACAGTAAAGTCTTAACAAATGTTGCCTACAAATGTTGAATGTCTATTCATAAGAAAAAACATTTCTTATGGCTTCTATTTGTTTTTCGATTCCTTGGCCACAGGACTGGGACATCTTTGGTTACAAAAATAGATAGATTTCAGTGTTCAAAATACTGTCAGCTGCCAGACTGACAGTTTTCAGATGCTGCATTCGAGTCTAATTTAAAAGTTTGGAAAAATAACGTTGGCAGCTCCTGAACTCAAGCACTTAAACGAACTATTAAGTGTTACCTTGGATAAAAATACCTACGTGCAACCTGTGATCACCTGTATTTTCCTGACCAAGGATAGATGGACCTGCTCATCCACACGAGAGGAAGTTGTGGTAGAGTCACAGCTCGGCATACTCTACAGCAACGAGAATGAGCGTCTTACAACTACAAGTGACAATATGACTCACAAACACAGGGTTGAGTGAAAGAAGCCAGATGCTGTATGATTCCATTTATATAAAATTCCAAGGCAGGGAAAGCAGATCTATGGTGTTGGAAGTCTGGGAAGTGCTTACCCAGGGTGAGGCAATGACTTGGGAGGGGGCTTTAGGCTGCTGTTTTTTGAGCTGAGTGGTGGGCACACAGGTGCATTTTATGTGTGAAAATTCACTGAACACTTATGTGCATTTCAATGTATGTATGCTATACTTTAATTTAAAAAAGAGTGTCCCATCTTTATGCATTTGCCCAGTCAAGGCAAGAGAGGCTCCCAGCTTCAAGATAAGAGGAGGAATTTGGGGCCGGGCGCGGTGGCTCACGCCTGTAATCCTAGCACTCTGGGAGGCCGAGGCGGGCGGATTGCGCGAGGTCAGGAGTTCGAAACCAGCCTGAGCAAGAGTGAGACCCCGCCTCTACTATAAATAGAAAGAAATTAATTGGCCAACTAATATATATATAGAAAAAATTA
>VSMD01046849.1:0-47981 GCA_008750895.1 Mirza zaza | reverse complement strand
TGGCTCCCTGCTCCATGAGACAAGAGCAGAACCTGGTGGAATGTACAGGTTGAAGGGCCCTTATCTGGATGCTCAGGCCCAGAAATGTTTTTCAAATTTTCCAGATTTTTCAAATTTTGAAATATTTGCATTATACTTACCAGCTGAGCATCCCTAATCTGAAAATCTGAAATACAAAATGCTCCAGCGAGCATTTCCTGGGAGTGTAATGTTGGTGCTCAAAAATTTCAGACCTTGGAGCATTTTGGATTTCAGATTTTCAGATTAGGGATACTCAACCTGTATTAACTTACCTAAAGAAAAACACGTCTATCTGCAGGAGGCTGGTCAGTAGTAAAAACATAGAATAGGTGAAGAAGAGACTAGGGCGGGCAGTGTCCATCCTAACATCGCACGAGAGTACCCACAGCCTCAGGCGGCAGACGTGGGGTCAGGCCCACTGCTGAGACTGTGCCTAGGGGGAGATGGGCGCATCTGGCCACCTCAGCCCTTTCCATTAAACTCTGGATTCAGCTGATTCCTTTTGTTCTAATTCCGTTTTCACCGAGTAGCTTTCTGATTGCACTTGAGTGTGCTGCGGAGGCCTCTGTCTACAGAGGGTTTGTCTATGGAGCAGATGTATTTCTCATTGACAAGGCATAATCTGGAATTCTGATTTTTGGTCAGTCTTGTGATATTGGTATGGTGAGACTGCTCCAAAAGGAAGAAGTGAATTCTCTCTTGGTGAGGACAGAGTCTGATTTCAGAGCCCAGGAAGCAGGGACCAACATGGGGTCAGTTTGTCAAGGCCTCAGGAAGACAGTCCCTGGCCATTACACAGACAGTACCCTCTGCATCATTTCCAGGTGGCATGTGGCCTTTTGCTTTTTTTTCTGAAATTCCTATAAACTCCTCTACTGCTTTTAGTTTCTATGTACAGTTTAACCTTATATTTGTATTTATATCTTTTCATTATTTCCTCACCCCACTTAGATGATAAGCTTTTTGAGGATAAGGTAGCATGCAGTGTTTGACCTTTAGTAGACAAGGCATTTACAGGAAGAGGGATGTGGCATTATATTAATTCCACAATGAGGAATAATGCAACCTAATATTTATTTGAATTAGCATGTGGAGTCTGGCAACAGACAATCCAAGTGTTCCTAAGACTTTTGAAATGTCACCTTTTAATATTCTAATCAGTGGAAGAAAATGAATAAATGGTAATAGAACAGCTCTGCCTAACTATTTGGGTGACAAGTAATGGTAGATCCCTATTTCTGACCTTAAACATATTTCAGTACATGTAAAAAAAAGAAAAGTATTACAAAGAAAATAGAAGCAATATTTTTATAATCATGTGATAGAAGGGAGCTTTCCATGCCTGATAGTGTAGGCAGAAACATTTGGTGGATTTGACCACCTTGTCTGTGAGACCACTGGCAAACTTAGCCCTGAGGAAGGCCAAGCATGGGATGCAGAGTTTTCCACATACTATCTGGTTTAATCCTCACAACGATCCTGTTAGGAAGATACCATCATCCTCTTGTACAGATGGAGATCAACTTAAGGCCCCAGTAGCAAAGCCAAACACAGAACTCAGATTCTGCTGACTGCAAAGCCTGCATTCTTTATTACCACTGTTCCGTTGCCCCTCCTAAAAGACAAAACCACGGGGAAGTATTTGAAACATTTAAATACAATGAAGACCTTTGAAAGGATTCATATATTTAATATAAAAAGAGTGTTATAAATCAACAAGAAAAAGACAATCCAGTGGAAAAGGGGACACACAGGCTATGACGAGCAGGTGTGATTATAGACTGAGTCATCCCATCAGCGGCCCTCACCCCACAGCTTACCTGGTGTGGGGCTTGGGAAAGAGGCCTTTATCAAACCCATAGAATGAAGATACGCTCTGATATTTTCTTCTAGTACTTTGATGACATTGTATTATTTAAATTTTTTAACCCATATGGAATTTGTTTTATTATTTGTTTTTTTGTATGGTTGAGGTAGAGGATCTTTTATTCTCCTATATGAAAATCCAATTGTTTTAAAATAATTTTTTTGAATGATTCATTCTTTCTTCACAGATTTAAAATATCGTCTGTATCTGAAATCTATTCTCTTCCATTGATCCAGTTGTCTTTCTGTACCAGTAATAGTATTATTATACTACTTAATTCCAGTTGCTTTGTAACACATTTTGAGTTAAATATTTGGTAGGGCAAGCTCCTTCTCTTTGGTCTTATTTTTTTCATACATTTCATAGCTATTCTTGCATATTTTGTCTACCAAACATTAGCTGGCCAGTTTTTGTAAAGGCTATCATGGGATTGGAAGAGGATCACATTAAATTTGTAAAATAATTTGAGAATTGACATCTTTTCATCATTCTGGGAACATGGTGTATCTCATGGCATGTATTCATTTCTTTCCTGTTGTTTTTTTTTTCGAGACAGAGTCTCACTTTTTTGCCCAGGCTAGAGTGAGTGCCATGGCATCAGCCTAGCTCACAGCAACCTCAAACTCCTGGGCTTAAGGAATCCTCCTGCCTTAGCCTCCTGAGTAGCTGGGACTACAGGCATGCGCCGCCATGCCCGGCTAATTTTATATATATATATATATATTAGTTGGTCAATTAATTTCTTTCTATTTATAGTAGAGATGGGGTCTCACTCTTGCTCAGGCTGGTTTCGAACTCCTGACCTCGAGCAATCTGCCCGCCTCGGTCTCCCAGAGTGCTAGGATTACAGCGTGAGCCACCACGCCTGGCCTCATTTCTTCCTAATGTCCTTCAGAAGAGTTTTCATGTTTGCATCACATAGCTCTTACATCTCCTGTTAGGTAAAAGATCTTTGTATCTCTGTTCCTAAATACTTTATACATTTCTATTGTGTTTGTAAATGGGATCTTTCTTCCATTTTCTAATTAGTTATTGGTGGTACATAGTAAAGCTATTAAGGTTTGTGTGCTGATCTCTTGATTTTGCATAGAACCACCTTACTGAATTTTCATATACTTCTAATAAGAAGTTGATTCTTTGGGGCTTTTTAGGTTGTCTGTCATTTCATATGCAAACAAAGATACTTTTGTCTCTTCCTTTCCGATGCTCACAACCCGTTTATTTTTCCTATTGCATTGATCAGCACCTCCTCGACAATGATGAACAGTAGCAATGATTACAGGCATCCTACTCTTGTTCTTGACTTTAAAACAATGCTGTTGTTTAGGTTTGTGGTAGATACTTTGATCGAGTCAAGGATGTTTCCTTTCTTTTCACTTTTAAGAGTTTTCATCAAGAATTATTTGTTATCAGGCCAGGTGCGGTGGCTCACGCCTGTAATCCTAGCACTCTGGGAGGCCGAGGCGGGCGGATTGCTCGAGGTCAGGAGTTCGAAACCAGCCTGAGCAAGAGCGAGACCCTGTCTCTACTATAAATAGAAAGACGTTAATTGGCCAACTAATATATATAGAAAAAATTAGCCGGGCATGGTGGCGCATGCCTGTAGTCCTAGCTACTGGGGAGGCTGAGGCAGCAGGATTGCTTGAGCCCAGGAGTTTGAGGTTGCTGTGAGCTAGGCACTCACTCTAGCCTGGGCGGCAAAGCAAGACTCTGTCTCAAAAAAAAAAAAAAAAAAAAGAATTATTTGTTATCTAAAATAGTCAATAAAATGTATTAAGTGCCAGCAGCATACAAGACCCCAAGCTAGGCACAGTTGGCCCTCTGCATTGTTGGGTTCCACATCTGCAAATTCGACCAACAAGTGCATCAAAATATTTGAATGAATAAAATGAAATAAAAAATAGAGTGTAATAACATAGCATTTACCTTGTATTTGATATTATAAGTAACCTAGCGATGATTTAAAGTATATAAGAGGATGTACATAGGTTATATACAAATACTATACCATTTTATATAGGGATTTGAGCATCCTTGTATTATGGTATTGGAGGGAGGATGGGTCCTGGAACCAGTCCCTGGCAGATGCCAAGGAAAGAGTCAAAGAAACATTAAATAGGATAGAATTCCTATCTTCAGGCCAGATGCAATGGCAGCTCATGCTTGTAATCCTAGCACTCTGGAAGGCTGAGGCAGGAGGACTGCTTAAGGTCAGGAGTTCAAGACCAGCCTGACCAAGCACGAGATCTCATCTCTACTAAAAATAGAAAAATTAGCCAGGCATCGTGGCATGCACCTGTAGTCCCAGCAACTTGGAGGCTGAGGCAAGAGGATCCCTGGGCCCAGGAGTTTGAGGTTGCAGTGAGCTATGATCATGTCACTGTACCCTAGCCAGGGCAAAAGAGCAAGATTCTGTCTAAAAAAAAAAAAAAAAAGAATTCCTATCTTCAAAGAAGTTCTGTCTTAGCCTCACCTGTAGTCCCAGCTACTTAGGAGGCTGAGGCAGGAGTTCACATGAGTGCAGGAATTTGAGGCTACAGTAAGCTATGATGATGCTACTGTACTCTAGCCAGGGCAACAGTGTGAGACCCTTATCTATTAAAAAAATGAATAAATAAATAAAAAGAAATTACTCCACTGGGTAGATAAGACTTAAAAGGAATGAACAAGCTGGGCAACTGTGGCTCACGCCTGTAATCCTAGCACTCTGGGAGGCCGAGGCAGGCGGATTGCTCGAAGTCAGGAGTTCAAAACCAGCCGGAGCAAGATCGAGACCCGTCTTACTATAAATAGAAAGAAATTAATTGACCAAATAATATATATAGAGAAAAAATTAGCCAGGCATGGTGGCACATGCCTGTAGTCCCAGCTAGAGGCTGAGGCAGGACGATCATTTGAGCCCAGGAGTTTGAGGTTGCTGTGAGCTAGGCTGATGCCATGGCACTCACTCTAGCCTGGGCAACAAAGTGAGACTCTGTCTCAAAAAATAAAAATTAAAAAAAAATAAAAGGAATGAACAAAGATTTGGAGATAGTGGCCATTACAATGGATAATCATGATCGTTTTCTTCCAAAACAGATATATTCTCACAAAAGAGCATCACAAGGAGATTCAGAAACATCTTCAAGGAGGTAAATATTGGTCTGGCAATATTTAAATTAGAATTTTAAAACTAGAGGAGAACTTAGAACTCATCTATTTCAGTCCCCTCATTTTACAGTGAGGAAACTGCCAGAGGCAGGACGAATATTTACTTACCCTAGTGCTTTCCTGGCTCCAGCAAAATTAGCTCCCCAGCCAAAGCTGAGTTGGACAGGACTGGCAAGGACGCATCTGCTGTCACCAGTCCTTCAAGGGAAGATGGGGGGGCTGTGGTTGTGTCTGTCCCTGCTGGTGGTGGGCATCAGGCCAGGCCAGAGGCCTTTTCGTAGGCTCTGGGGAAGAGATAGGGAAGGCCAAATGATACGGGGGCAAGGAAGCTAGTCTCCTTCAAGGCTGATGGAGGGTAGAAGATATGAATCCTACCTCAAGAGTGGCAGGAAAACCTACCTTCTCATTCTACTAGTTTTCGGGACCCCACTGTCTATTCCTTTTACCTCAATCTCATAGAATTTTAACTAGGAGAGACCTTAGACAATAGTTTGTCTCTTTCTTTTGTAAGAAGGAAATAGAGACAGAGAAAGAGAAATTATCTTGCCCTGTGGTCACACTGCTAGTGGGTGTCAGAAAGAGAGTGGTCCCTTTCCAGCTGGGGGCTTCTCCATTGATTATACTCTACTTGGGCTATGAGCTGCATTTTATATCACAGATCAATACACATATGCTGTGTAGACATACGTAGTTTCTAAAACAATGCACTCTGATTTGTTTCCATTCTGTTCATATTCAAAACGAATATTTTGTCCTTTAAACTGATTTCACAGCTCACTCCCCAGTGACATCCTGCAGTATGAAAATCTATAAGAGAGATAACTTTGCTAGCTAGACCCAGGCATGCTTGATGTGACTCAAATTATAGGACAAAGCTTCTAGGAAAATAGAAGCACTTTATCCCTCACTCCCCAGCAAATGCTGCATGTGGGACTAAGTTGGAAAGGGACTGATATAAAATGCTTCTGGAGAGAGTAAAATACTTCTGCCCTGTATGGTTGTACACTTTGTTCCTGCACAAGAGCACTTGGCCCAGGTGGGTGAGTGGGACTGAAAATCCTGCCTATATTCAATGCCAAGCCACACACAAAGGTCTCCCCAGTGACACTGTGGGGCCCTCTTGGACAGACATGGAGACCTTCTGGAATCCAGCACACATGGAATTATTTTCAGGATTCCAGGTCTGTAGTGTTGTTGCTCACTGTGATTATGGACCAAGGTTTAGTCCTAATAAGACCAGAGATGTACATCGTGAGAGACCTGGAAAATGGCAAGAATCACTAATTGTCTTGTGTGTGTGTTTCCCCCCAAGGGGCTTTTTCTGGTTCAGCTGGCCACTTTGGCTTAGGGATATGTACAGACCTCTCAATGCCACACGCCAGAAAAACATGGCAGAGCAGCTGCACGACAAGGAGTCTTCTGAAGAGGAGGAGATTTTCAACAAGGATGCTGGGTAAATGGCTGGGGACAATTTAAAATCATATCTAAAATGAGCGATAATGAAAAGTTTAATTGCTCCTTTCAAGAGTAAAAACCTTGGCATTGTCTTCCTATCCCAGGGAGCTCTCTGAAGTTGTGGTGACCACACCGGTGGAGTCGGCTACCGAAGCTGAGGAAAGTGAGAACCCGCCGGAGGATGAGGAGGATTGATAGTGACCCAGCCCGCCTCAGGCCGCCTACAAATTTTATTTTCTAATATAGGATTCTGAGCATTGCTTGTAAGAGATTTATTTTTCTCGTACTAAAATGTATCCATTGCCAATTCCACCTACATGGTAAAAAATTAAAATGTTAACTAGTTCAATATTTATCTGCAGGTAACAAAGGCCATAGGAAAGAAAAACAGGACTGAGGCCAGAATCCCTGGTGCTGGGCAACACTCCCACAAGGGCGGTGTGGACAGAGGACTCACAGGGCTTCCCCACCTCATTTCCCAGTCTAATCAGTCTCTAGGAACCTGAAAACATATCATCCTTGGGGGGAGGGGTTGATTTTTAAAACAAATGCAGTTGTTCTGGGGCTCTCTCCCCTGATTAACAAGAACCAGTCTTTTACGACATACTTGGCCTCCTGCCCACAGGGGGTCGATCCACCTTCTGGCCCCTCTCATAGGGTCAGTGGGGTTGCCAGAATGTCTAGATCGCTGAGCCTCCCTGAACTGTAGGGCCAAGTCCTATCTTTCTTCCCAAGCCCTCAAACTCTTATGTGAATATGTGTCCTGTCTTGGTAGGGAGTTCTCCATCCTTTAAAGCTGGAAAATTCACATTGGTTTTTTTGTTTATTTTTTCTTTTTAAAAATCCCAACCCTTGGATAGCTAGCAGGGAGGTGCTGGGGTTAAGGTGAAGAAGAATGTGTGAGAGCAGTAATTTCCCAAGACAGCCCTCCTGTGGCCTTTTCGAAGAAAACGCGTTGTTGGAGGGGCTGCTTCTCCACTCACACGCTTTGCCCTGGCCACTCCTGACCCTCCTGCACCCCCAGCACCGCCCAGCACCAAATCCACGCGCTTCCTGCCTCACCCAACACAGATCCATGGCTGCCTGTTCCAAGTGATAATGCAGGTGCAACTCTGCAGAAGATGCAAGGGTTCCTCTGCTCCATCTTTAAAAAGTCATTAATAAGGCCCAGGCATGATGGCTCACGCCTGTAATCCTAGCACTCTGGGAGGCCGGGGTGGGCGGATAGCTCAACTTCAGGAGTTCGATACCAGCCTGAGCAAGAGCGAGACCCCCCGTCTCTACTAAAAATAGAAAGAAATTAATTGGCCAACTAAAAATATATAGAAAAAATTAGCCAGGCATGGTGGTGCATGCCTGTAGTCCCAGCTACTTGGGAAGCTGAGGCAAAAGGATTGCTTGACCCCAGGAGTTTGAGGTTGCTGTGAGCTAGGTTGACACCACGGCACTCTAGCCTCGGCAACAGAGTGAGAATCTGTTTCCAAAAAGTCATTAATAAATCACATTTAGTAAGTCGGTGAGAGTTAAGCACATTAGTAAGAGAAAATCCGAATGAACAAGAATTGACATTCTACCTGACCGAATGAATGCTGGCAGTTCCATGATAACAGATGAAGAGCTGTGCACACCACAGAAGAACAGCACAGCAACCCCCAGAGGCCCCAGCCATCCAGCTGGGGAGCAGCCCAGCATGTTTGCTGGTGAGGGGTCTGGCAAAATCAATGGCCCTCAGTTCCCCACCTGGCCGATCCATTCACCAGTGCTGGGCAAGAGACACACCTGTTTGTCTTGATGCCTGCCCCAGTGACCTCCCAAAGTTCCTTACTAAGAATGAGAAACAAGCATCTTTCTCTGTGTGTTGACTTCAGTGAGCCATCAAACATTTACTGAAGGCCCGGTGAGGTAGCTCATGCCCATAATTCCAACTCTTTGAGAGGCTGAGGCAGGAGGATCACTTGAGGCCAGGACCAGCTTTGGCAACATAGTGAGACCCTGTCTCTACAAAAAATAGAAAAATTAGCTGGGCTGGTGGAATGTGCCTATAGTTCCAGCTACTGGGGAGGGTAAGGCAGGAGGATCACTGGAGCCCAGGAGTTTGAGGTTGTAGTGAGCTATGATAATGCCACTGCACTCTAGCCCAGGCAACAGAGCAAAACCCTATCTCAACAGAAAACATTTACTTAGTTTAAAGCAGAAGACCAAATAGTAATAATTATAGGAAGCAGCAGCAGCGGCAGTCACCATTTACAATTTGCTTACTTGGTGCCAAGCCCTAGGTTAAGCGTTTTACAGCCTTATATCATTTAGCCCAACAATCCATGGGACCATCATCATTTGACAGATAAAGAAATGGCAAGGTTCTTTCTAGTTCTCTAACAGAAATAAGTGTTCTGTAGAAGGCACAACTTGGGAGCACCTGGCTCCTGAGCACATTTGAAAATTGGTATGACAGGACAGGGGTCCTGCTTAGAAGTAACCTGTGTACCAGGTCAGTTAAGGAGGGAATGGGGTGGGGGAACTGTGTGACACCAAACTACACTCTTAAAGAATACACACAGACCAAATGGGGACAGGAGAATAAAGTTACTTTGCTCAACTGGCAACCTCTAGAGCAGTGATTTCCAATCTGTGGCTATAGATCCTTGGAGGGCCGGTTACAGCAGGGGCCTCTGAATGTACGTGTGCCCCAAGCACTACTTGCAGAGCAAATAAATCCTGTCTCCCCCAAATATAGGTATTATGTCACTAGTAGTGATTATATATTGAGCATGCATACATGTTATTTAAATCATACAGCTACCTGTGAGGTGGATCTAATTCTCTCCCACTAAAGGAAGAGGAAACTGAGGCTGGGGGAGAGATAACTTGCCCATACCCAAAAAGATGATATATTAGTTAGAGCTCTTTATGTTCCATGTGAAAGAAATCCAACTAAAACATGCTTAAACAAAAAATGGCATATGCTATATCAGCTCATATAACAGGAAAGCCTAAGGGCTTATAGCTGGCTGCATCCATGGCACAAATGTTATCCTCTCCCCATCTGCTTTCCTCTGTGATGGCTTCAGCCTTGGGAGGACTGGCACCACATGTCTGTAAAGGTGGTCATTCCAACTCTACACTGCTGTGGAGGAAATAGCTCAGAGAAAAGCCATCCCTAAAAAGACCTCTGATTGGCCAGCTTGAACCCTTGGATTGGGGAAGAGGAGATGCTGATTGGCCAACCCATGACCACAGGTACCTCTTGGGGTTGGGTCTTAAACCACTGACTCAATTCCAGCAGAATCCCATGGAGTGCAGCAGGATCATCCCCCAAAATAAAACAAGAGGTTCTGTTACCAGAAGGCAAAAGGGTGAGATGAGGAATGGAGGATCAAAGATTGAAGCTAGATTGAACTAACCCTTTAGCAAACAGTTTTTCACATGTCCATTAAGTGCTATTATGGTAAACAACACCCAAATTCACTTAAAAGTAGTGTGTCTTCATGGTAATTTTTAGTCCTTATGTATTTTTTTTCAATTAATGAACACTAAAAATACAAATGCTATAATGAGGAAGTCTAAAAACTATTATTTTTTAAAAATTATTATTAATATAGAAAGAGATTCTTAACTGATGATGTGCTCCTACAAAGAGAGGGTAAATTAAGCAAAAAGAGAGGGGAGCTGGGAAATAAAGGCCCAACCCAGGAAGCAGTGAGAGGAAGGTCCAGAATGACAGTATGTGACAGGCCCAGGAGGTAACTCGAGCACATGAGGACAGAACACAGAGAGGGCGTTGAGGGCCTAGGCCCAACTTTGGTGCCAGAGGTATGGAAGGGAATGAGGATGAGATCATGGCAGAGGACATTAAACACCCCAGGAAGGAAGGAAACAGCCCTAATCAGAGTACATCATTAAGCTCTATAGTGAACAATATTTACACAGTCACAATTCTGTAAACACTATTAATTTACTAGAAATCATGACATAACCAAACCTCAAGAGTGGACTATGGTTACTAGGAATGCAGTAGACAGTGTCTAAAATAGAAGGAGAATGCAGGAGACATAGACACAAGCACAACATGCACGAAAAGATTCTGCTGAAACCTGCTCCCCAGAAGTAACCAGGCTCAGGAGGGCAGGGATAGTCAGGGCAAGGAACCACGGTGGATCATTTTGTTTTATTGACATTTAACTTCATTTAGTACTATATGAATTGAAAACATGTGTATAATACATTTTTTTAAATCCACTTCTAAAAAGAGGGAGTAGAAAGAACCAGCTTCCTACAACAGAACCAAAGAGAACACCAGCTATTTCAGAAAGGTGGTTATGTTAAATACTAGTCTGATGCTTTCATTCAGATGCAGAATAAGGATGTATTTGGAGTTCAGACAAGAAAGCATCTCACTCAAGTGCTCCCAAGAGCAGTGGAAGGCTAGGTGAGCAGCTGGCAGGGAAAAATTAGCCCAAGCTGGGACAATAATCTTCATCTTTGCTGACTGCTGGCCAGAACCTGTCTTAAAGATGTTATCTTGGCCAGGCTCGGTGGCTCACGCCTGTAATCCTAGCACTCTGGGAGGCTGAGGTGGGCGGATTGCTCAAGGTCGGGAGTTCGAAACCAGCCTGAGCAAGAGCGAGACGCTGTCTCTACTATAAATAGAAACAAATTAATTGGCCAACTAATATATATAGAAAAAATTAGCCGGGCATGGTGGCACATGCCTGTAGTCCCAGCTAATCGGGAGGCTGAGGCAGTAGGATTGCTTGAGCCCAGGAGTTTGAGGTTGCTGTGAGCTAGGCTGATGCCACAGCACTCACTCGAGCCTGAGCAACAAAGCGAGACTCTGTCTCAAAAAAACAAAAACAAAAAAGATGTTATCTTATTTAATCCTCACATCAACTGACATTATCTCTCATATACAGATGGGGATCCAAAGCGCAGAGAGTTTTTGGAATTTGCCTGAGGTCACATACTTTGGGCTCTCTGCTTGGCACTAGGGAAATCATTTTACCTTGGCAAAAGAATGGTGTTTCTGGTCATAATTGGCACAGCAAAATCATTGGTGGCTTGACACAAGCACTCCCTGCCCATAAATCAAACACATAACAGCCTTCAGTTATTACACTGTATTTGTGCTCAGCTGCTGTCTGCTGGATTACTAGAAGGGAACTCCTAAGTAATCACTTGTCTGCTTTTCAGCAGCTCCTGTCTCCTTATGTTACCTCCCAAGGCTCCCAACTTCCCTGAAACGTCTGTAGGCTTATCTACAGTGTTTCCTGAAAATAAGACAGGGTCTTATATTTATTTTTCCTCAAGAAGACACCCGAGGGCTTATTTTCAGGGGATGTGTTATTTTTTTTTAAGTATGGTACAACAATCTACATTTATCAAATATAGTTAAGTCGTCTTCTTCTGGAACATCATCATAACTCTCCAAACTCTGAATTCCATCCTGAATTTCTTGCGACTCTATTTCCTTTAGAATCATTGGCCCCAGTCTCTCATGTCGAGCTATAGAGCTCTCATGGGGCAGATGAGAAGGGCTGCTGTCTTCTTTACCGCTCCGTGACAAAATGCATGGGTTGTGCAGATACGCGCTGCATAGCCATGCCCATCACTAGGTCTTATTTTCGGGGTAGTGCTTATATTGCCAAATGCTTAGAAATCCTGCTAGGGCTTATTTTATGGGTAGGTCTTATTTTCAGGGAAACACGGTACCTCTTCTCATCTTGCTCTACATGCCTTTGTGAAGCTGCATAAAACCATGGATTGTGGTGAGGAGGGTAGAGGAAAGGGAAAGGCACAAATGCACACACCAAGTGCACGTTTCCACAGAAGAGTTTATAGATGGACTGTGAGCCCACCAGGAAGTCTCCAGATGGTAAAAAAAAGGTCACTACCATGTCACTGGAGCAATAATAAAGGCAACTTCAATGTGCCATGGGACCAGAGAGGAGAACTTGACAGGTATCGTGGAGATGGCAACTTTTGATCTAAGCCTTCCAGGTGAATAGAGGAAAGGGCATTGCAGGTGAAGGGACTGCTAGGTAAGTGGCCAGTGGGCAGGAATGCAGGCTGAGCTCAGGGGAGGGTGATCCTGGCAGTAGAGAGGAAGCTTGGAAGTGAGAAAAGGAAAGGGAAAGGGGAGGGGGAGACAGACTGCACAAGGTGGGAAGGGGGATGCACTAACACAGTTGGAGGCCAGAGCACAAAGAGCTCAAAACACTTGCAAGGGCGGTTCACATCTACTGGTCAGCTTAAAATGAATTTAACACCAAGAGAACAGTTTGTCTCTATATCCTTCTTTCCAATCTTCCTGCTAGGACATTAACTGTACCGAACATATTCAGACGTACCTGGCCTAAAACTGAGGAGGGGAGGTTTTATTCCTGGGAAGAGAATTGCTGAAGAAGCAGCCCCCATACAGTTGGCACCCCCAACAGTCAGTTTTAAAATGTTAAGTGTGACTGGGACCTGACCTTTGGGGAGATATGAGGGCCACCTTCCTTCCCGGAGAGTCGAGGGAGCACAGAAACCCCCACCCAGACGATGTCCATGGAGCTTGCTTCTAAGAAATGGCCCATTCCCCAGCCATCCCTATGCGCTCTTGGATCTGCTTGTAGTGATCCCTCGCTCCGCCCCACTGCCCGACACGGAACCCACACTCTGGTCCTAGGCTCCATTTCACCAAGGCCTGAAAATATAAAGTGCCCAAGGCACGGTCCTGCCAACCCTCGCTTTCTTGCCCTTTGCCATTTGTGACATTTTGTTTTGAGTTCATTTGAAAGAGAGATGTCACTTGTACGATGGAAAAAAAACATACAACTACATCCAGAAGAAAATAAGCAGGCTCCTGAGCTTCGCAGCGGGCGAGTCACAGCAGGGGAGTGTCCAAGGGGACCTCAAGGCGCCCCCTCGGGTAACGTGTGGTCAAAACAAGATATGTTTTCCTGAAAGCGCCAGGCTGAGGCTCCAATTGGGGCCCGGGCTCTGTCAGCCTGGCTGCGCGGATGCCCTCAGGGGATGGGGCACAAATAGGGCAGGCGTTAACGGTCCCACTCACAAGCCGACACTTTCCGCTGAGGGAGGTGAGGTGACAGCCCAAACGTCGCGCAGATGATGCAGAGGCCGAGTGAGGTCAGGAACCCAGAAGCCAGGATCTGGTCTGTCGCAGACGGGCAGGACGGACGCGTTCCGCCTGGCACGGTGCCTTCGCCTCTCGGAGCCCGGTTGGCACTCCGGGTCGGGAGCCACCCAGACCACGCACAGGCTCCGTGTCACCTCAACTGCCGGCTGCCGGGAGGGGCTGGCCCCGCCCCGCGGCCCTCCTGGCTCCGCGATTGGCTCTGTGGGACGCGGGAGGGAACGGAGAGCCGCGCCAACCAGATCGCGTCAGGCGCCGCGAGCGCCGCTTCCTGTTGTCAGTGGCCGTGATGCCGCGGCGTCGGCTCCGAGGCTGAGGGGCTGCCGCGGCCGGGAGCTCCCCCGCCCGCTCCCGCTCGGTTTGGTGAGTTAGGGGTTAGGGGGCGAGGAGGGCAGCGGAGGGGCGGCGGGGCGAGACGCGAACGCGCGGTGGGCCTCCAGCCCTCTACCGGACCCCAAACCCTTGGTTGCCTGAGACTGTCCGGCTTCCGAGCCCTCAGCCCTTCCCCGCCCGCGCCCCGCCCCGCTCGGACCCCAGCCTGCGGCCCGCACTTCCACCGCTGGTCCGTCCCCTGCGTCTTCTCCCACCCGTGACCCGACCCCCGCCCTTACCCCCATCCCCTCACCACCGGTCTTGCAGCTTCACTCGTGACCTCCACTTTAGCCCGGTGCCAACCCCGTCTCGGCCACGTCCCTTCGCCTGGCTCTAGCAAGCCCCATCCTCACCCCTCAGGCAATCC
The DNA here is from genome assembly GCA_008750895.1 of Mirza zaza. Taxonomy (NCBI): domain Eukaryota; kingdom Metazoa; phylum Chordata; class Mammalia; order Primates; family Cheirogaleidae; genus Mirza; species Mirza zaza. The sequence continues at coordinate 33,617 of VSMD01046849.1, read as the reverse complement.
TCATGCTCCACGCAGACCTCCCCTAGACCCAGGGTTCTGGTTTCCCCTTTTCTGGCTCAGCTTTCTTATCCCAGTCTCCCACACGCCCTGCTCAGCTCCCCAAGAGCTGCTCATCCCAGACACCCTGCCCCCTTTCGTTTAAGACCCAACTCCAAAGTGGGTGCCCTGTTGACTTTACCCCTTTTTTCTGGATAACTCCCAGCTCAGCCTTAGTCCAAGTCTCATATGTATCTTGTCCTCACAGACTCAGCCCCTAACTTCCTAGCCCACCATATACTTCCTTCTGTCTCCAGCCATCCAGAAGACACCTCATCCCTAAGTCTTTGCTGAACTGCCCCCAACTCTTGCTGCCTCCGTTCTTACCACCCTTACACAATCTTATTACAAAGGAGATCTCCGTGTCCTTTCATCTCTGTTGTCCCCACCACAACTCTCCACCTGAACTCCGTCCCCATTCTTCCCTTGACCCAGCTCCCATTCAATCTGAGAACTTAGTGCAGAATGGTCTGCCATCCCCACCAGCTGCCCATCAACTGCCAAGTCTAGGTGCTTGCTCAGAGCTGGGCAGTTAGAGACTGAGGAGCTTGATTGGTGCGAGCAGGGCCACAGGTGGTAAATAAGTGTGGAGACGCAGAGAGCCCTCCCTCCCACTCTTGGGTCAAGCAGGGGTTTTGGCTGGTGTCTAGTCCCCTGTACATGTCCCCAGGGATTGTACTTCTGGCATTCATATTCAGTTACTTGTGCCAGCTGCAGGAATATGGTAGGTGTCATTCAAATACTTTGAAGGTGAGAGATGGCTACTCACCCAGCTCGCTCAGCCTGGGGCAGTGGCAGCCATCACTCCCTTTTGGCTGGTGTTCTGGCCCTCAGGAAGGTTCTGTATGGGATTGACTATTGTCCATGTGCCTTGTCCTGACACTGGTAAAGGCCTCTCCCAGTGCTCCTCCATGCTGGAGCTGATTACAGATCATTCCCAACGCAGAACACGGGTCGCATTGGGTGCCAGAGACACTCTTACATTTGAAGACTATAGGAGAGTGGGTACTGGGGAGCTGAGGCCTAGGTGGGTACAAGAGGCTGTTACATTGATCCCTCTTTTCACAGGTGTGGGATCATTGAGTTTTGGCTATTTGGGTTCCGTGAACACAGGGAGTGAAGTTGTCTCAGAGTAGCTGAGGCAGAGGGAAATTCCTGAGGCACCACAGTCCCATACTCAAGTATTTATAGTTTGCTGGGGGCTTTTTGGTTCAGCTTTCCTCCAAATTCTGCTATCTTGGCTCCTGGAGGGTCAACCATTTGACAGCAATTGTAAATAGCCCGGAAGAACATTGTCTTTGCTTGTCATTTATAGTTTCATTCCTTTGAAAACTGAATGCTGTTCTACTTTTAATATCTTCCCACTAAGGTGCAATATCCGAATGGTTTTCAGCCTTGCTGGCAGCTTGGTTTAATGGAAGGAGTCGTGCGGTGGCCCCACCATTTAAAGGTTGTTTACCTCAACTTTCCACAGTCTGTGGAATGAAGGTACTTGCCCTGTGCTTTGGTTTTATTTTATTCAGCAGTTCATTCTCACAGTTATTTTTTGAGCACCACAGTGTGCCAAGCACTACTCTAGGTTCTAGAAATGCAGTGGTGAGTGAGTCAGTGGAAGATCCTGTTTTCATTCACTCGAAGTGGGATCGTCAGAATCCTATGGGATATGGGGCAAGAATATGGGAGAGATGGGTGTTATTGGAGGAAGGGAAGAGGGAGGAATGAAAGATACTTGGTGTTCACCAGCTTCACAATTCTGCCCTCACCCGCTAGTCCTTGTTCTGGAAATCACAAGCTAGAAGTTTCTCACCCTTCATCTGGTATTTAATTGGTATTTAATTTGATTTAATTGCTTCAAAGGCCTAATCCCTCCCCATCCCCCATCCCACCGTTCAGAGGACATTTGTCCTGAAATCCAACCATCCTCAGGTGGAAAGAGGTGCAGCTTCCTCATTCAGTATTCACATGTCTTAACAATCAGCTGCCTTTCTGAATCAGGAGATAACTTTGTCATTCTTTTCCAACTGAAAAAACATGACTCATCAATTGATACAGCAGCTGGATGGCTTAAATGCCAGGCTGTTGTTCTGAACAGCCAGGTACGCAATTCAGGCAGTAGAGGGAAGGCCGTGGGGAGTGGCTGAGAAGTCTCTAAAGGGAAGAGCTTGCTGTTCACTGGTGGATTGCATGTTGTGAGAGCGCTGAAGCCAGGCCATCCATTTCTGCTTCTAATGTAAGTCTCATCTAAGTCGTTCCTTTCTTCCGTGGTCTCTGGAGGAAGTGAAATTGGACATATACAGAAGTCCAGGCAGTATAATACAGAAAAACAGCTGAGATAATTCCTTCCTCTATTGGAACATTTAAGAAAGGACAGCTCTGGGACTTGGGGAGCATGGGAAGGACCTGGGCTCAGCTGGTTGGGGCCATCAGTCTGATCAGCAGGACTGTTTGTTGTTGTTTTTAGACCTGATTTGATAAAATGGAGCTTCTGAGCACCTTTAAAGAGTCTGTAAGTAATAGTTTAAGAGTCTGTAAGTAATAGTTTGCCTGAAATTCTTTGAGCCAAAGACCTGAGACAGTTTGATCCAGTGAAAGGCTCAGGTATTAGAATGAGGAAACCAGAGCATTCTCTCTCTTACCTGAGGCCTGTTTTTACTAAACCTCAGTTTTCTCCTCTGTAAAAGGGGGCTAATCTTTCTCCTTTCACAGGATTATTGTACGAATTAAATGAGGTTAGAGAATGAGATCAGAGAAGTTTGCTTTGTGTACTCTGGATAGCTGTATATGGATGAACATTACATAAGGGTGGAGGTACACTTTGTATGATTTGGGGTTTCCCACATGGCAGAAGTCACTTTTCCCCACTTAAATTTCACAGGTAATGTTTGAAGGGCCCTTTGGTAGTGTTGCCCAAGTTCTTTCCTCACTCCCTTCAGTGTGGGTCTCCTTGGAGCCACACCTCTCTTCAGTTTGGTTCTTGGTGTCAATGAAGAGTGTTTTGAGGACAGAAAGTGAAACCAGTCTCATACAATGGTAGATTTGGGATCTCGGCCACTCAGTGGGATGATGGAGTGCTGACCCAACAGTCATGACACCCAAAGCTGCCTTGTGATTCCCACAGTGAGTTCTTATGTCATTGATGGTCAGAGTCCTGCCTGCTTGAGCCCTGTTCCATAGAGCAGACACAAATAGGCAGCGTGCTTTGGCTTCCTACAAAGAGAGGTGTCCTGAATTGTGGCCTGAACCCCACAGTCTCAGTCCTATTTTGTGAAACATCATGTGCCTGTTCTCCTGGATCCCTCTGAGCTATTGTCATTCATTTTGTCTCTTTTCTGACACTTGTCTCTTATCTGGCCCTGCCCTGACCTCTCTTAGCTTCAGTTTACTTTGGTTTTTTAGCAGACTGTTACTTGGCCAGAGCACCCACTTACTGATGCCCCTGCCACGTGAGTATTACTCTCAGCTAATTAGTTAATGAGGCATAATGGGCCCATGCTAGTAATCAGATTGTTGTGCTCTAGGCCCTTAGAGTCCTGGCCTTGTAGCTGGTTTAGGGATGGGCAACTTTGGAGCTTCAGGGCTCTAGAAGGACAGACCTGAGGGAGAGGTCTTAGGCTGCTGGAATTGTGGCTTGGGATCAAAGCCCAGGATTTTAGAGCCAGAGAAGCTGAACTTGGCATGCTGGGCTGCACAAGGTTAGCCTTGAAGGAGCCCAAGCTCAGGACCAGGCATGTTTCTGTGTTTCTGGGAGTGACTGACTGCAGCACATGCCCCTTTTCCTGCCGTCCTAGTGGCTAGAGTGTGGAGCTGGTCTCTAGAGAGGAGGGCCCTGAGAATCCCCAAGGAGCTGGAAGCAGAGGATGTGGTGAAGGGTGGGACAGTTACACGGGGCTTGCACCCAGGCTGAGGACCTTCCTGGGGGTCTGCAGCACCCTGACTGGAGCTGGGTCTACAGGGGCCACCCTCCCTCCCCACACGCCTGCCTCCCTGTGTGGGGCCTGAACTAGGAGGTCAGCTCCGGGTCCCCATTGCCCTCTGCCAATCCCAGAGGCCACAGATTGCATCAGAACACCTTCTACCTTCCACCATCCAGGGCCAGCCTGCCTCTCTCCTTTCTAAACCACATGCTCCAGTGCTCTTCTGGAAACCTTTCCTGCCAGGCTGGCCTAATGTTCCCCTGCACCCCCTTCCCTGGGCCCCTAGCCTTGGGATCTTAGGAAGTTCCTCCACCTGAGTCAGCGTCCCTTTCCTTATCTGTCCGGTGGAGATAATAAAACAGCACTCCTAGGGAGGAACATAAATGAGGCGATATGTGTAAAGAGAACAGAACCTATTAAACATTCCTTGGTTTTGTTAACTTCTTTGCGCCTTGATTGTTTCGGTATTTCCCTAATACTCAGCTGGGTGTTAAGATCTGTTTAGGTGTGGATGTGCCTGCCCAGTCCTAGTCTGTCCAAGCTACTGGGGTGAGGCGGGACCAGCCAGCAGTCTCCTCAGGCTCAGGTCAAAGTCCCCACCAAAACCACCCCCAGGAGGAAACCAGCTTTCCTGAGAGATTTAATGGACTTCAACTGTTCCTGCAGGCTCTTTTAGACAGTAGCATTCTTTACCTATAGATTTGAGTGGCGACATCCACTGGGATTATAAATACCATTTATACCTGGTACATGTTGCCCTGTGGCAGGTGTTTTACACATTTAGACTTCCCATCTGAAAGGTCTGATACCACACCTGAGCTGCCTAGCTGGTTAATGGCAAATTATGATTCATACTCACGGTGGTCCCATTTAGACGTGTCCCTGTGCTACTCAAGCCAGACCCTCAGAGCTCAAAGGAGAACCAGAAGTGTGGCAAGAGAGCCCTTCCTTTTTGAAGCTGTTCCAGTTGTACTTTTCACCGTTGAGCTGGCAGTTGGGCTGGGGCAGGAGTGGGTGGCAGGGGGCAGGAGTGGGTGGCAGGGGGCAGGAGTGGGTGGCAGGGGGCAGGGTATTGCTGGGCCCAGGCCCTGAATGTGACTCGTGAACCCCAGTGGGTTATTGGCACCTTCAGCCGCCACATCCCCCTTGCACCCTGAGCACTCCCTCTGATCAACCTCTCTTTCCCTGAACCCTGAGCCCACAGGGCCCTGGCTTTCTGTGCAGCTTTTGGTGTGAAGAGCCCTCACCCCCCATTTCTTGAGGTGGACTCTCCCACACACCCAAGCCCCTCACCTCCCAAGGACTGAGCTCTCTGACATGGCTTCCTTCCCTATTTCCTTCCTTAAAATCCACCGTCAGTTTTCACTTTTGTATTCCTCAAAGGCCTTTCTGTTGCAGTTTTCATAAGATGGGCTGACCTCCTGCTGGGAAAGGGCTCTGGCAGTTGGGGGCTTGATCATCTTGCTTCCATCTGTCTCTGCAGGTGTCATGTGACTCTCCACAGGAGCCGCTGCGTGAGTGGAGATGCTCTCAGTGGTGGAGAATGGACTGGACCCCCGGGCTGCCATCCCGGTAGGTGGGCAGGGGAGAAGCACGGGTGGAGAAGGGCTGCAGGGGACAGCCATAGCATCAGTTTGTCTCGCGGTGACATGATGGCCACTGTCCAGCAAGAGAGTTTGAGAGAAAGTTATAGCAGAAGCAGACTCCAAGGAGATCCTCCCCTTTCTAGATCATCTTTTTGGCAATAAGATAGGACTTTATAAAAAAAACAGTGAGAATTTAAGATAGAGTGCCCAAAGCCAGAGGATTTCCATTCAGACTTTCATACCTCTGCCTTTAGGTCCCAGTGTGGCCAATGCTTTGAATTGGTCAGATACAAGTATTCCCAGGACCGGTTTATTGTTTCAGTAACAGGGTAAGTTGGTAGCTTATATGTATCTGAACATTTACCATTTTCCAGGATTTTTCCAAACACAATTGTTTGTGGCCAGTTCACCAGAGCCCCCTTGGATCCCCTCAGTTGGAGAGCCCTTTGCACCCCACTGGGCCCTGGGCTCTTTACTCTGTGGACAGAGCTCTGTCAGTTCCTTCAGAGAGGCAGAATGTCAGGTAGATTTGGGGCTGGTTGCTCAGTGAAATCCTGAAGTGGCTTTTGGAGAGAAGCCAGGATTTCTCTTTCTTCCCCACTGCTGTTCCCCAAGTCAGAGAACTTTCTACTTGAAAGGAATTGCAGCCCTCAGAGATGTGCCTTCCTCACTCCTGGCCATTGGAGAGTCTATCTCCACCTGTCTCCTAGCTGGCTTACACAAAAAGCTCACCTCCCCCATGCTGTGTTCCCCATCCCACCCCAGGGCCCCTCTGAACTGGGACAGAGCCCTGGGCCAGCTCAGCCTTCTAATGAGGGCTTCGAGAACTCACTGACAGTGTGAGGGTGTGAGTTTCATGCTGGTGTGTCTTATTTATCTCTGCATACGTAACCCAACACCTAGTAGATGCTCAGTTGAATGAAGTGTGTGCACTTTTTATATAATATGCTAATAATATCTTGCATTTAAAAGGACATTTAAAATTGGACTTCTTCAAGATTAAAAACTTTTGTGCTTCAGAGGACAGTATCAAGAAAGTGAAAAGATAAGAATGAGACAAGATATTTGCAAATCATATATCTGATGAGGGTCTAGTATCTAGAAGATATAAAGAACTCTGATAACTCAATAATAAAGAGACACATAATCCAATTATAAAATGAGTAAAGGATTTGAATAGACATTTCTCCAGAGAAGATACGCAAATGGCCAATAAGTACATGAAAAGATATTCATTATGATTAGATATCAGGGAAATGCAAATCAAAACCACAAGGAGATATTACTTCACACCCAGTAGGATGGCCATAATCAAAAAAAAAAAGAGTAGCCTGGCCCTCACACCTGTAATCCCAGCACTTTGGGAGGGAAAGGCAGGAGAATGGCTTGAGGACAGAGGTTTGAGACCAGCCTGGACAACATAGCCAGTATCTACAAAAATAAGTATCTACAAAAAATAAGAAAAATTATCTGAGTGTGGTGGTATTCCCTGTAGTCCCAGCTACTTAGGAGGCTGAGGCACGAGGATCATTTGATCCTCATGGTAGATTTGGGACTGGTTGCTCAGTGGAAGCTCAGCCTAGGAGTTAGAGGCTACAGTGAGCTATGTTTGCATCACTGCACTCCAGCCTGGATGACAAGTGAGACCCTGTCTCTTAAATTTTTTTTTTAATTTAAAAAAGACAATAACTAGTGTTGGCAAAAATGAGGATAAATTAGCACTTTTATATGTTGCTAGTGGGAATGTAAAATAGTACAGCCACTTTGGAAAACAGTTTGGTAGTTTTTCGAGAAGTTAAACATAAGATTACATATGCACTTCCACTCCTAGGTATATATGCAAAAGAACTGGAAACATAAGTCAGTGCAAACACTTATACATGAATGTTCATGGCAGCATTATTCATAATAGCCAAAGAGTAGAAACAACCTAAACATCTATATATTAACTGATAGATGGATAAATAAAATGTGGTATGTCTATACAAAGGAATATTATTTGGCAATAAAAAGGAATGATCCATGCCACAACATGGATGAACCTTGAATACATTACACTAAATGAAAGAAGCCAGACACAAAAGGTCATATGTTATATCTAATCACACAAAGTGTCTAGAATAGACAAATCTATAGAGACAGAAAGTAGATTAGTGACGGTAGTCACTTCTTCCCCTCCTAGCCCCTGGTAATCACTAATATACAGTGTTTCTTTTTGGGGTGCTGAAAATCTTCTAAAATTAGATAGTGGTGATGGTCCCACAATTCTGTGAATATATTAAAAACAATTTAACTATATACTTTAAATGGGTAAGTGTTGCCAGGCGCAGTGGCTCATGCCTGTAATCCTAGCTCTCTGGGAGGCTAAGGCGGGCAGATTGCTTGAGGTCAGGAGTTCGAAACTACCCTGAGCAAGAGCAAGACCCCATCTCTATTAAAAATAGAAAGAAATTAATTGGCCAACTAATATATATAGAAAAAAAATTAGCCAGGCATGGTGGCGCATGCCTGTAGTCCCAGCTACTCGGGAGACTGAGGCAGCAGGATTGCTTGAGCCCAGGAGTTTGAGGTTGCTGTGAGCTAGGCTGATGCCACGGCACTCACTGTAGCCTGGGCAACAAAGTGAGACTCTGTCTCAAATAAATAAATAAATAAATAAATAAATAAATAAATAAATGGGTAAATTTTATGGTGTGTGGATAATATCTCATTAAAGTTATTAATTTTTTAAATGTAACTTCTCAAGAATATTAACATGTAATGTTTTGGCTAAAATCAAAATGAAAGAGTAAAATATTTTATCCATAATCCTATAACCCAATAATTCAAACCAGTTTTTCTGCAATCCCTTCCAGTACTTTTCCAGACACTTGTGTGATTTTGACATAATTATGACCAAACAATTTTTACTCTCTATTTCCAAAAGACTTTATGTACAATTTGAAATATATTTATGTAATAAACATTTACTGAGTACTTGTATGTGCCAGGCACAGTACCAGATGTTGACACGAGGATGAATAAAAAACTAGTCCTTCCCTAAGGGAGTGATGCCCCCAGTGCTGTAGATCAGGAAGAAGTATTTCCATTTAACAGATGAGAAAATTGAGGCTCAGAGAGGTTAAGTGAAATGTCTGAGGAGACCCAGCTGGTTACTGACAGCTAGGACTAAACCTCAGCCTCTAGCTCCTAGGCCTAGTATCTTTTTTAATGTAGACCATGCTCATTTTCTTGATGTTTTTATTCTAAAGCAGCACTTTTCCCCTCTTGGCTTATTGACTCTCTGCAAAATCTTGGTCATGTAAATAAGGTGGTAAGCCTCACCCCTGTCCCGGATGGATTTGCCCAGGCTCCACTGCCATAACCATAATGCAATCGATATTTAAACATGAGATTATATGGCTGTAAGTTCACTCAAGTTAAGTTTAGAAAATGAAAAGATCCACAGTGAAGGATATGCAAAACAATAGCAGCCGTTATCTCTGGGCAGTGTAAGTGTGGTTTTCCTTTTGTTCTCTGTGCTTCATTTTTATTTGCTATAATTAGCGTGTGCTAATTTCACCTGTAGGTAAAACCTATAGGTATGTACATAGGTGTGTGTGTGTGTGGTTGCACGCATATTTGGGAGCAGACAGAGAGTTACATTCCAAGGGCTCGCCATAGGATTTTCCCCTAAGGGCCTGTGTTCTGTTCGGCCCTGCCTAGGTCATCAAGAAGAAGCTGGTGGGATCCGTGAAGGCATTGCAGAAGCAGTACGTGTCCCTGGACACGGTGGTCACGAGTGAAGATGGAGATGCCAATACCATGTGCAGCGCCCTGGAGGCCGTGTTTATCCACGGCCTGCATGCCAAGCACATCCGAGCAGAGGCTGGAGGAAAAAGGAAGAAAAGTGCTCACCAGAAGCCTCTGCCTCAGCCTGTCTTCTGGCCACTCCTGAAAGCTGTCACCCACAAGTGAGATCAGCTGGGAAGGTTTTGCTTTGTGGAGGAGCTTCAGAGTGTGAGACACTCGGCTCTTCCTTTCCAGCTGTGCTTGGGAAGCCAGCAAAGATGCCCTGTGTTCCAGTGTAAGGCTAGTGCGAGGTAGGGTGGCAGTGGGGAGAGTGTCTCATAGAAAGGTTCATGTCTAGATCAAGCTTCCCAGCCAGTGTGCCAGGAGCCCTGGAGACCCTCGGCCATCAGGCAAGAGCCTGTAGCTGCTTTGAGCCCCAGGGCTGGTCACCTTTAGTGGGAGCAATCTTTTTAGCCACAACATGGCAGAGTTAGGCAGTTGCAACAGAGGTAGTGTGGCCTGCAAAGCCTGAAATATTATTCTCTGGCTCTTTACAGGAAAAGTTTACTGATCCTGTCTTAGAGTATTTAAATATCTGTGTTGTAAATATTATATCCATAACGAGGTATGCGGTTATTTTATAAAAGAGTGGAATCCAGGCAGAGCATCTTAATGTTTAATCCTGAGACACTTATCTTTTTAACCTTGCCCCTAACTGCCTGTGCCTTTGAGCAAGCAGCTGGCACTGTGCCTCTAAGGGCTATTTAATGTCACCTCCATTCTGAAGGTGCCTTGTCAGTCTCTGATCTTTTCCATGCCTATTTCTTCTGCCCTCTCTCAGGTTCTTACCTCTATCCTGGGTGACAGTGGCTTGCTTTTTTTTTTTTTATTTTTTTTGTTTATTTTTCTTTTACACGTGAAGACAGTGGCTTTCTAATTGTCCATCTTATCTTACTCTTTCTTTAAGTCCGTCCGCTGATCAGCATTCACCTGGAGCTCTCTCACAGGGGAAGCATGCACAGGGGGCTGTGGTAGCTCAGAGGGGCATTTACATCAGACTGGGGGATGCAGGAACCGAGTCTGGTACACCTGTGGTCTAACCTCCTCGTCCAGAGCATCCACCCAGCTGTGGCCAAGCCACTTTCCTATGTAAAAACCCATCACCCACGGGCCCCCAGATACTCACCTGGAGTCTGACTGACCAGGCTGGGGCCCATAATCTGTATCCCGCTCAAGTTCCCCAGGGGTTCTGATGCACAGCCCAGTGTGGAAACCACTGTCCCAAGTCGCCTCATCAGCTTGACATTGAAGGCCCTCCCTTACCTGGCTTTTCTACCCAATGACCCTCTTCTCCTCCACAAGTAGTAATTGGCATGCTCCTCACTCCTCTTACAGGGCTCTTGGTTTCCTCTCCTCTATGCTTTTTTTGTCAGTGCCTTGTGACTAGAAGGTTCTTCTATCTCTGCCTTTTGAACTCCCTCAGGGCCTTGCTCACATACTGCCCTTTCTATGGCATTTTTCTTACTCCAACTGAAAAGTGATTGCCCAGCCCCCACCCCGGCTCTACCAGTGAAAGGGCCTGAGTATGCCCTTGAAAGGCAGTTCCTTGGACTGAGGGCAGGGACCACGTCTGCACCCTGTATCTTCACAGCTCTAAGGACCTTGCCCTTAGGGAGTTCTGCAAACATGCCCTGAATGAGCAGATGATGTCACGGGTCCCAGGGGTAGTTGTAGTGGACATGGAAGTTATCCTTCGTGACACCATCCTCAAAAAATTGGAGTTCTAGCTTAATATTTCTGTATTCCTCTTCAAACACTGTTATGCAAGAATTTTTCATGCCTGTATATATTTGTAGTAGTTACACTTGGTTCTTGCTAACCAGTGGATAAAAGGACATTGCAGTGATAAGAGGTAGTTTCTGTTTTCTTTTTTTCCTTTTTTTTTCTTGGTACTGACTAGTTATAGATGTGAGGTAGTTTCTTGAAACGAGCCTGTTCTCCCCTTCCCAGACACATCATCTCGGAGTTGGAGCATCTGATCTTTGTCAACACGGATGTGGGACGCTGCCGGGCATGGCTGCGGCTGGCCCTCAACGACGGCCTGATGGAGTGCTACCTGAAGCTGCTCCTCCAGGAGCAGGCCCGACTGTGCGAGTACTATCAGCCTACAGCCCTGCTTCGAGACGCTGAGGAGGGCGAGTTCCTCCTTAGCTTCCTGCAGGGACTAACGTCCTTGTCCTTCGAACTCTCCTACAAGTCTGCCATCTTAAACGAGTGGACACTCACCCCATTGGCCCTCTCTGGGCTTTGCCCACTGTCTGAGCTCGACCCTCTGTCTACCTCTGGTGCAGAACTACAGCGGAAGGAGTCTCTGGATTCAATTTCCCATTCCTCAGGCTCGGAGGACATTGAAGTCCAGCACTCAGGCCATAAGATCCGGCGGAACAGGAAGCTAACTGCCTCCTCCCTCAGCCTGGACACAGCCAGTTCATCCCAGCTGTCCTGCAGCCTAAACTCTGATAGCTGCCTACTCCAAGAGAATGGCTCCAAGAGTCCAGACCATTCTGAGGAGCCCATGTCCTACGACTCAGACCTGGGCACAGCAAATGCCGATGATTCAGACCGGTCTCTGCAAGAGTAAGTGTTCCTCCCTCACCCCTTCCCAGCTTCTCCTCCCTTCCTTTTTTCCTTCTCCCTTCCTTCCTAAGTGTGTGATTATCTGTTACTGAACCCTATTAGGAGATAAAGAAAGCCAGAGGACACGTCAAAGGACTGGAGTTGCTGGGAGCTGTAACAGGCAACAGCACAGCAGGGAGAATGGATTTAGAAGGGCCCAGAGCTGGTTTAAGCTGCAGCTCTGCCCCTGGGTGACCTTTAACAAGTCACTAAGTTTCTGCAAGGCTCAGTACAAAACAATACTGTCTTCTTCATTTAGAGGGAAGGACACTAATAGTTTAGAGCGTAGTTATAACTTCCAACAGATACAAAGCATGTCTGGTAAGGGCGTGAGCTGACAGCAGACCTCCTGGGGAACACAGCCTGAGAGCTGCGTGGAGGAGGTGGTGGGCTGGTGGGCCAGGCGAGTGTGTGAGGACCATGTGGGGCAGACTGACCCCACAGGAGACGGAGCCTGGGACAGAGCCATTGTTACACAGCTTTAGCAAAAATTAATTTTTGCATAATCTATGTTTATGGTTTAAAAAATCTAAAACATACATAGTAAAAAGTCTTTCCCATCCCTGTGCCCCACCCTCTGCTTCCCCCGCCTCCCTTGTGACCATACCAATTAATTTCCTACATATCTTCCAAAGTTTCCAAGAGTATCCACAACAGATACCAATATATAGATTTTTTTAAATTTCCTTATTTCTTATCCCCACCCCCCACTTTTCCACAAAAGGCAGTATATATGCACTCTTATATCTTATTTTCAGGGAGATCTTTTCATATCAGAGCTTCTTCATTCTATTTTTTTGTATTGCATATTGTTCCGTTGTATGAATACTCCTTAGTTTACTTAGTCAGCCCTGTATTTAAGGGACATTGGAGTTCAGTGTTTCCATAAATAACCTGTGCATGTGGTCTTTTAGTTCTATGCAAGTGTCTCTGTTTGGTAAACTCCCAGAAGCAAAATTGCTGAGCTAAAGGATAAATTAATTTGTAATTTTCACTCCAACAAGAATATACCTGTGTTCTCTCAGCCTTGCCAACAGAAGGCATTTTCAGACTTTTGAATATTTGCTCATCTGATAAGTGAAAAATGGTAACTTTTTATTAGAGCCTTCTTCAGTCAGCCTGTGTTTAGGACCTTCTTTTCCACTCCTGCCATCCCCCCAACTCGGTTCTGGTCCTTCCAGGGTTCCCACCCAGCATGGGAATAGCACAGGGCTGGGTGGTGTTGTGGACTGGGCTTGGAGCAGACCTAGTTTCGAGTCCTATTCCACCATTGACAAGTCCAGTAATATCAGGCAAATTGCTGACTCTAAGGCTGTGTTTCTTCATCTCTGAATTGGAGATTCCCTCATAAGGCTGTTTGAGAATCAAATTAGATGCCTGTTAGTGAATTGTATACATGAAAATGTCTAGTAGGCCCCAGAAACAGCTTTTGAACACTGAGCATATTAGATGGAGTTTTCATATGTCAAACAGAGGAATTTAGGTAGAATACATTAGGGAGGAGTAGTCCCTGCCTCTAGAAATGGCTGGGCCCCAGCATGACAGATCCGTGGCGTGACTTAGGCTCACTCCCCTGTCTCAGGTGCTGCTATGTCTCTGTCTGGTCCACAGCCCAGCTGGCCTTCTGTCTGTCATGCGCTATACCTTTATCTGTCATAAACCTTGTGACTGGAAAATTCCAGCTAGAGGTCGTTGAATCAGTAATCATTCCCTTGTGGGGGAAGTGTTGTCCTGGGTAGTATGGGGAAGCTCAGGGTGAGGGTCAGAATGTGTAGATGGTCACTGGACAGCAGTTTCAGACTCCTGGCTTCGAGCAGTTCTCCTGCCTTGCCTGCCTGAGCGCGCCTGGCCCTGAACCCTCGACAGTTGTGAAATGTCAGACACAGCGCACAGGTGCACAGACACCTGTGCAATGCCGTCGTTCCTAGAGCCGAGCTTTGAAGTTAGTCTTTGAGCCTCCACAGGGGCCAGTGTTTCTTGGATTGTATATTTCAAGGGTAAAAGATTCTCACAGACACGTAAGAGTTCATTTAAGTTATTATTATTATATTAAATATTTATAACTTTAAATTAGACATAAATATCATTTGCTTATTGTTACAAGTATAAAATCAAAATGTCTATAGATTAAGACATTTCTATGTCACATTGTCTTCAAAATGAAATTTCTTAATTCAACATAAGGAGTTCTGGCCTGGCATGGTGGCTCACACCTGTAATCCTAGCACTTTGGGAGGCCAAGGCAGGCGGATCGTTTAAGCTCAGAAATTCAAGACCAGCCTGAGCAAGACCAAGACTCCATCTCTACTAAAAAAAAATAGAAATTAGCTGTACAACTAAAAATATAGAGAAAAAATTAGCCAGGCATGGTGGCGCATGCCTGTAGTCCCAGCTACTTGGGAGGCTGAGGCAGCAGGATTGCTTGAGCCCAGGAGTTTGAGGTTGCCGTGAGCTAGGCTGACACCACGGCACTCTAGCTGGGGCAACAGAGTAAGACTCTGTCTCAAAAAAAACCCAAACACAAAAAACATAAGGGGTTCTGTTTTGCAGAAACCAAATTGCAGTTTGCCTTGTGAAGAGAGGATTGACTGTCCTGAATAGTTTCCTCTGTATTCACTGGCTCTGTGTTGTACTAATCACTGAGGGATGTGGGTATAGTCCCGTGGCTAAGAATGTGGACTCAAGAACCAGACTGCGTGAGTCTTCCATTTACCAGCTTTGCAACCTTGGGCGAGTTACTCGACTTTTCTGATCTTGATGTCCTCATCTGTAAAATGAGGATAAGAATTCTTCAAAGGAATGTTGGAAAGATTAAACAAGTTAAGATATATGAAGTGCTTAGAACAGTCCCTGCCACATAGGTGTCAGTAGTGCTTTATAGGTGGTATTGTTGTTGTTTTGTTACTCGGTACCTGTGACATCAGTTCCTCTACTACTTGCTTCTATATAGACTGCTACAAAAGCTTTGGTTTTTAATATTTGTCACATGTCATTGTCATGAAGGCTTCCCTTGGGGGAAATCATTTTTAGCATATGCAGCACACCTCTGTGCTTTTCTTAGTGACCCTTGCCTGCCAAAATAACACCATATTCCATGAATACAAGAGCCCACATTGCTCAGGAAAACTGCAGGCTCTGACTTACTGGGCAAGATTGCTTTATAAAGTGGTGCCCCAGATTCTCCAGGCTGTGCTTTCAATTTATTGCAGACACCACATACATACGTACACATACATATGTTTGTAAGACACATATGTTTTTAAGATTGTTTTCTAAATGAAAGTGTAGCATTCTAAAACTTTTGAATAGAAAGTTTTTGAAAAGTACTGCCCTGGGCCAAATAGAAGTGGAAAGATTGTAGCTGTTTCACAATTTCATCTCTATGTTGTATTGTCTTCAAAATTTTTCAAAATTTTCTTTCTTTTGCTTTTCGTTTAGAATCTCATCTCTGAGCCTTTTTTTCCGCTTGATGCACATGTCTCTTTTATTTTCACTGGACCCCGAAGACTAGTACTGATTCTGCGGAAGCTCTCTAAACTTGATTTCACCTTGACCTTGGTTTTGATTTGGTGGAAGCTCTAATTATCACACAAGCTTCCTGCTGTTTGGTGGCATTTTTTTAGGCGTTGTCACTTACTTACTTTACTACCCAGTCTACTTTGACATTAAGATCTTTCTTATAGATTAGGATTCGTTTATGACTGATAATCATTTTGGTAATGCTAGTGAGTATTTCTGTAATTTGGCTTTTTCCCTAAATTTTTATATTTACATGGAGGCTAAGCAATCTTATCAATGGTAATAAAAACATCTACCATAACAAATTGAGGTTAATGTTTATAAGTAATTACTTTATGCCACACACTCTGCTAAGCATTTTGCCTATATCATCTCCTTTAATCTTTGTCACAGTCATAAAAGGTGGGTGCTATTTCCATTCCTGTTTTACAGATAAGGGAATTGAAGTCCATGAACTTTAAGAACTTGTTGTGGGACATACAGCAGTGTGCTGACTGAGGCCTGATAGACTGGAGGGTCCCTGCTCTTAATCACTCTCTACACTACAGGTGCCCATGAGAAACTAGGACTTCATAGGGTACATTTGTCAAAAATCTGTCTCCCTAGTTTATTTCTGAAGATAGCCCCATTCTGTCATAGTCATTTGGACACATATACTTGGTTGGCAAATATTCTTTCCTTATCTGCCTGTGGAAACTACCCCCTTTGTTTCCAGAACTCAACATTGTCCACTGTCTGCAAGTTACACTCCTGGATTTTCTCATCAGTCTGTTTTTAAAGTGAGACCTTAGAGCAAGAACCAGCACCTGCCTGCCTCCCCCCATAACTATTCCACAAACATCTTTCTGCCTCTTTGTGGCCACCTGTTTTTTAACTGAGATAGGATTTACATACCATAAAATCCACTATTTAAAAATGTATAATTCAGTTGTATTTAGTACATTCCCAAGGTTGTGAATATACTACTATCTAATTCAAGGACATTTTCATAGGCCAGGGGCAGTGGCTCATGTCTGTATTCCCAGCACTTTGAGAGGCCGAGGCAGGAGGATCACTTGAGGCCAGGAGTTTAAGACCAGCCTGGGCAACATAGCAAGAACTCATCTCTACAAAAAAATAAGAAGAATTAGCCATGGTGGCATGGTGGCACATGCCTATAATCCCAGCTAATCAGGAGGCTAAGGTGGGAGGATCACTTGAGCCCAGGAGTTGGAGGCTGCAGTGAGCTATGATGACACTGCTGTACTGGAGCCCAGGTGACAGAGCAAGACTTTGTCTTAAAAATAAAAAAAATTTTAAAGTAAAAAGAAAAAAATTTTCTTAAAAAATTTTTACCCTTTAAGGAAACCCACCTTACTATTAGCTGTAGATTTGCCTATTCTGAATATTTCATATAAATTCAATCATACAATATATGGCTTTTTGTTTCTTCCACTGCTTTTTTTCCACTTAGTATTATATAATGTTTTCAAGGTTCATTCATGTTACTATCATGATGGCATGTACCATGGCTAAATAATATTTCATCGTATGGATATACCACAATTTCTTTATCCATTCATCAGTTAATGGACATTGTCCTTCTACTTTTTGGCTATTATGAGTGATCTTGCTATGAACATTCATGTATAAGTTTCAATGTGGACATATGTTTTTAATTCTCTTAGGTAAATACTTATGGGTGGAATTGCTGAGTCTATATAACTCTATGTCTAACTTTTTGAGAAATTACCAAACTCTTTTCAGCAGTAGTTGCCCTTTTCTACGTTCCCATTACTAAATTATAAGAATTTTAATTTCTCTATGTCTTTGTCAACACTTGTTATTCTCTTTTTGCTATAGCCATCCTAGTGGGTGCAAAGTAGTATCTTATTGTGGTTTTGATATCCATTTCCCACATGGCTAATGAAGTTCAGCATCCTTCATGTGTCTATTGGCCATTTGTCCTTTTATTGTTGAGTTGTAAGAGTTCTTTGTATATTCTGGGTACTAGACCCTTATATATGATTTACAGATATTTCCCCCCATTCTGTGGGTTCTTTTCACTTGTCTGATTGTATCCTTTGAAGCACAAAAGTTTGTAATTTTGATGAAGTCCAATTTATCTGTTTTTATTGGTTGTTGATGGTTTAGATATCACATCTAAGAAACCATTGCTTAATCCAAAGACATGAAATTTATACCTCTGTTTTCTTCTAAGAGTTTTATCATTTTAGCTCTTACATTTAGGTCTTTGATTCATTTTGAGTTAATTTTTGTATATGATGTGAGATCATGGTCCAACTTTATTCCTTTGCATGTGACTACCAACTTATCCTAGCACCCTTTGTTGCAAAGTCTGTTCTTTCCCCCATTGAAATGTCTTAGTGTCCATGTTGAATGCAATTGCTCATAAATATTTGGGTTGGTCACCTATTCTTGACTATAACGTCTTGAAATGTTGTTTGGGGTTATCATGATGTAGGTAAGAACAGAGCTCAGAGGGAATACCATCAGGTAAGTAACTTCAATCCTAAAATCTTCAGTTCCATATGCCCAAATTAAGGGGAGCTTCATGTGTCTTCTGGACCCAGTTTGAGCCATCAGGGCAGATACATGCAGTCTTTTGAGCTCAGACAGCTTTCTTGCCACCTGAACCTGCATTTGTACATGACATATTCCGCTTACATATTCCATTTGTAAGCAGAAGAGGAGACAGCAGCAGATGGGTTTATTTTAGGAATTGGACTTAAACTCTCAGAAGCCTCAGGAAAGTGAGGAAGAGTCACTAGCCATGGACGTTCCAGAAGGCCCAGAATTATATTTCTGTGCTCTGTGCCTGTGTATCTGCAAAGGCAGTAACATTGGCTCCTTGTGGCCCCAGGAAGCACCACTGCAAGGACAAGGGGTGGCAGTCCTACCAGGAGGAATGAGTAGGTACACACCCTCACCTTCCTTGTGTATACTGAGCTCCAACAGCAATTTCCGGAGACGTGAGGCTTCCGTGTCTCCACACCCAGTCCAGCTCTTGAGAGGCCAAGCCCTTGCACCTCCCTTCAACCCTGCTGTCCCAGTTCCTGCCTAGGGACAACGTGCGTCCTGGCTTAGAAAACCTCGTTAGCCCTCACTTCACCTAGTGGGCAGATTCACCCAGGGGGCAGAATCTTGGTGCCTCAGCTACTTGTGCTATGGAGGAGCCCCACTTTGAGATACTTTCTCCACGGAGGCTCTGCTGCAGGCAGCGTCTGGGGAAATGATCGCCCACACACCACGGCCTATAATCAGCCTGTTTAGAATGGCGAGCAGTTCTCATTGGCATCGAGTCTGCTTTCTCTGCTGCGTGAGCCTTCTCGCCTGAGGTCCTAGGCTCTGCAACCCACCTGCCCACCCAATCTGCCTGAGTTCTGGCTAGGAAAAGAGCCATTGGTGGGGAGTGTCAGAGAAGGGCTATGTGAGGAGGGAGCACAGTGGATAATTAAGAGGGTGTGGTTTGTTTGTTTGTTTTAAATCATAAAACAGTAGTTTTGCATTCTTACCATTACCCCAGTAGCCTTGGGCATTGTAGCTGTCAACCTGTCACACAGGTTTCTTTGTTTAAAAACTTCTAGGGTGTTGTCGGAATTCAGCAAAGCCCAGGTAAACTCTGTGCCAACCAATGGAATGAGCCAAGAACCAGAGGTCCCCATGCTCCAGGGCTCGCTCTCCCTCCACGGCCTCAACACCAGCACACACCTGCACTATGAGGTGCCTGCAGAGCCCTTTCCTGCCCATGCAGCCTCTGGAATCCAAGATGTTGGCCATAAGCAGGAGCCGCATTCCCTGGCACCTGGCACCCTGGACTTGAAGCAGCTGGACACTGCCCAAGCTGTTCCTGCAGGGAGCAGCTCAGGCCAGCAGCCTTCTAGTACTATGAGAGAGACGACCAGAGCAGTCAGCCAAGAGAGTGGCCAGCAGAAGACCCCATGGGGTGATGGAGTTGGACTGAAGCTTGTGGTTTCCTCACCCACCAGTCCGGTGAGTGGTGCAAGCTCTTTGGGAGGAGGTCTTGGGAAGTGTCTCAGATCCACTGCAGCGTTTCCCCAGCTAGTGACTCTGTGGGGTCTCTGCCTTCTCCCCACTAACCTCCCTTACCCTGCTTGGTGATAGCATTGTAATGATGGCACTAATGTTTCTTAATATGTGAATAGTGGATATGAGCCGGGCACTGTGCTGCTCACTTGCAGCACATATCTCCTATCATCTTCACATCTACTCTTGAAGAAGATAATTCTCACCTGACCGCACCACTCACCAGCATAAGGCCCTGGACAAGTCACTTCACCTCTTTGAGCCTTGGTTTCCTCTTTAATCCTAGTTATTATTAAATTAATATTTTTATAAAATACCAGGCTTTGAAAATACTCATTTTGCAACATGAACCAGGTTTTTTAACTGCACTGTCCACCGTGGTGGCCACTAGTCACATGTGGCTGTTGGGCACTTAAAATGTGGTTAGTCCAGGCCGGGCGCGGTGGCTCATGCCTGTAATCCTAGCACTCTGGGAGGCTGATGCGGTGGCTCATGCCTGTAATCCTAGCACTCTGGGAGGCCGAGGCGGGGAGATTGCTCAAGGTCAGGAGTTCGAGACCAGCCTGAGCAAGAGCAAGACCCCATCTCTACTAAAAATAGAAAAAAATTAGCCAGTTAACTAAAAATGAAACAAAAAATTAGCTGGGTGTGGTACTCTCGCCTGTAGTCCCAGCTACTCAGGAGGCTGAGGCAGGAGGATTTGCCTGAGCCCAGGAGTTTGAGGTTGCTGTGAGCTAGGCTGACGCCACGGCACTCTAGCCCAGGCAACAGAGTAAGACTTGGTCTTAAAAAAAAAAAAATGTGGCTAGTCCAAATTGAGATGTGCTGTGTAAAATAAGCACTGGAGTTTGACAACTTAATATGAAAAAAATTGTAAAATGTAAAATGTCAATTTTTTATTGATTACATGTTAAAAATTAAAATATTTTGGATATATTGAGTTAAATAAAATACATTATTAAAATCTATTTCACCTGTTTCTTTTTACTTTTTCCAATGTGGCCACTAGAACATTTAAAATTACATATGTGGCTTGCATTGTATTTTTCGAATTCCTAACCTTGAGCGATCCATACTCCTCGGCCTCCCAGAGTGCTAGGATTACAGGCGTGAGCCACCACGCCTGGCTCTTGCGTTGTATTTTTATTGGACAGTGCTGTTCTAGAATAAGCCAGTCCTTCCCTGGACATCTCCTGGAGAGAGCCATAGGTGAAGAGGCTTGAGAACTACTAGCCCAATGAAGGACCAAAGGCTGTGAACTTGAGCCCTTTTGCCCCTTATGCTTATCCTTGTGTAGCCTTCAAAGTTTCCCAGACAAAGTTATTGACATGTACTGGGTGTTGGTAGGAAAGGTATGTGTGTGGTATTTGCTCTTTCTACCACTCAGACCCCAGCAGGGTGAGGGAGGGCAGCTGCTCCAGAAGACCCTGGGCACCTACAGAGAAAGTCCATAGGATGGGGAAGAGGCAATGCAGCCAGGGTTGTTGCCAAGGTGAAGGGAGAGAGAACAAATACCTTTACAGGCTTGAGTGCCTTTGACTACTTCTCTTTCTGGACTTCACTGTTAAACTACACCATGGAGAGCAAAACAGGGTCATGAAAAGCAGAGGTAGGAATGGGTATGTTTGTGTGCACATGGAAGCCCCATGCTATCCCAGCTGCACTCCGGGGCTCACGTTGGGATATAGTCTTGCTTTTTCAGTTCCATCCATGCTCATCTCTCCTTTGGGCATACCTTCTAGATCACATAACTCAGGATGGGCCCAGGGTTATGAAATAGATGGGCAGAGGCACATATACCCTGGTTTGTTTGTTTGTTTTAACACTTTCTTGAGATATAATTCACATACCATGCAATTCACCTATTAAAGTATAATTCAGTATTTTTTAGTATCTTCATAGGGTTGTGCAACCATCACCACAACCTAATTTTAGAACATTTTCATCCTCCATAAAAGAAACCCCTCACCCCTTAGCAATCACTCCCCATCCCTCTCCCATCCCCCACCTCCCTCTCCTCAACTCCTGGCAACCACTGATCTACTTTTTGTCCATAGATTTGCCTTCTGGCCATTTCATATAAATGGAATCAAACAACACAGGGCTTTTTGTGACTGGCTTCTTTCTCTTAGCATGATGTTTTTAAGGTTCATCCATGTTGTAGCATGTATCACTACTTTATTGCTTTTTACTGCTGAGTAATATTTTGTTGTATATTCCATCATATGGCTGTTCATTAGTTGATGGACATGGGTTCATCAGTTGATGGACATTTGGGTTATTTCCACTTTTCGGCTATGATAAATAACACTGCTGTACAACTTCATATATAGGTTTTTGTGTGGACATGTTTTCAATTCTCTTTTATGCATAACTAGAAGTAGAATTTTTGGATCATATGATAGCTATGTTTAACCTTTTGAGGAACTGCCAAACTGTTTTCCAAAGCAGCTGCCCCATTGTACATTCCTACCAGCAATGTATTTCTTCACATCCTCACCAACAGTTGTTATTGCCTCATTTTTTAAACAGTTAGTGTAGCCATCCCAGTGAGTAAGAAGTGATGCCTCATTATGGTTTTGTTTTGCATTTCCCTGGTTAAAGATGTTGGGAATCTTTTCATGTGCTTATTGGCCATTTGTGTTTTTTCTTTGGAAAAGTGTCTATTCAAAACCTTTGCCCATTTTTAAATTGTCTTCTTATTACTGAGTTATAATAGTTGTTTATACAGTATTCTAGATACTACACTCTTATCAGATACATGATTTGCAAATATTTTCTCCCATTTTGTTGGTTGTTGACAGCATAAAAGCTTTTGAATCTGATATAGTCCAATTTTTCTATTTTTTCTTTTGTCACTTGTGTTTTTGGTGTCATATCTATGTACCCATTGCCTAATCCAAGGTCACAAAGATTTACTCCTATGATTTCTTCTAATAAGTTTATAGTTTTAACTCTTACATTAAGGTCTGTGATCCATTTGGAGTTAATTTTGGTGTATGGTAGGTGTAGGTGTCCAGTTGTATCAGCACCATTTGTTGAAAAGACTATTCTTTCCCCATTGAATTGTCCCACTCCACCCTTTAAAGCTGTTTGAGGAATGATGTATTCTAAGTACCCACATCTTCAGTGTACCCCCCAGTGTATTTACATATGATGTGCACCCTGTGGCCACTATCCAGATCAAGAAACAGAACATTCCTGGCCTACCAGAAGGCTCCCATAGACCTCCTCCCCGTCACTGCTCACCTTCAAAGGAAAGTACCAATCTGACTTCTAGCACCATACATCACTTTTCCTGTTGCTGAGCCTCATATAAATGGAACCATACAGTATGTATTCTTTTGTGTCTGGTTTCTTTCCCTGAACGTAATGTCTGTGAGATTCAGCTGTACGTAGAGCATGAAGCTGTAGTTTGTTTTTTTCCATTGTTTTGTAGTATTCCATTATAAGAATATATCTCAATATATTTACCCATTCTCCTCTTAATGGACATTTGGGTTATTTCCAGGCTTTGACCATTATGAAGAAAGCTGTGACAAATATTCTTGTACATGCCTTTCAGTGAACCTTGCACTCATTTCTGTGTTTCCTAGGATCGGAATTGCTTGGTCCTTGGGTAGGCATATGTTTAGCTTTAGTAGATGCTGCACTTGTACTAAAATACACTCACTGGCAATATATGAGCATTTCAGTTGCTCTTCAGCCAGTGGTGTTGCCAGTCTTTTATTTTTTGAGACAGAGTCTCACTCTGTTGCCCGGGCTAGAGTGCCATGGCGTCAGCCTAGCTCACAACAACCTCAAACTCCTGGACTCAAGCAATCCTTCTGCCTCAGCCTCCTGAGTAGCAGGGACTACAGGCATGCGCCACCATACCCAGCTAATTTTTTTTCTATATATTTTTAGTTGTCCAGCTAATTTCTTTCTATTTTTTTAGTAGAGATGGGATCTTAATCTTGCTCAGGCTGGTCTCAAACTCCTGAGCTCAAATGATCCACCCACTTCGGCCTCCCAGAGTGCTAGGATTACAGGCGTTAGCCACCATGCCCGGCCTGCCAATCTTTTTAATTTTAGCCACTCTAGTAGGTGTGTAGTAGTTTTAATTTTCAGTTCCCTGATGACTAAAGATATTGATATCTTTTCATTTGCTTATTGGCCATTTGATCCTCTTTTGTGGAGTGTCTATTCAAGTCATTATTGTTCAGTTTTATGTGTTTTCTGTATTGATTTGCAGATGTTTTTTTATATATTACAGATATAAATATCTTATTGGAGAAAAAAGCAAATATCTTTTGCCAGTCTATGGCTTGCCTTAATGATATTTTTGCTGAACAGAAGTTCTTAATTTTAATGATGTTCAACTTAGCAATCTTTTTGTTTATCGTTTGCATGGTTTTTGTCCTGTTTAAGAAATCTTTGTTTACCCCAAGGCTCTGAAGTACTTACAAGTACTCTCCTGTGTTATTTTTTTTTTTCCTAGAAGCATTAGTAATTTACCATTCACAATTAGGTTTATGATCTGTGATTAATTTTTGTGTATGGTGTAAGATAGGAGTCAAAGTTCTTATTTTTCCATATGGATATCTGGTTGACCTACCACCATTTATTGAATACGACCATATAAATCATGTAACTGGGCCGGGCATGGTGACTCACGCCTGTAATCCTAGCACTCTGGGAGGCTGAGGTGGGCGGATTGCTCGAGGTCAGGAGTTCAAAACCAGCCTGAGCAAGAGTGAGACTCCATCTCTACTATAAATAGAAAGAAATTAATTGGCCAACTAATATATATATAGAAAAAATTAGCTGGGCATGGTGGCGCATGCCTATAGTCCCAGCTACCTGGGAGGCTGAGGCAGGAGGATTGCTTGAGCCCAGGAGTTTGAGGTTGCTGTGAGCTACGCTGACGCCATGGCACTCACTCTAGCCTGGACAACAAAGTGAGATTCTGTCTCAAAAAAATAAAAGTAAATCATGTAACAAAGAGTGGGTCAGACTCTCAGTATTTACTATTTTGAAGATGGTTTAAGCAAATCCTGATGATTTACTTCCTGTAGATGAATGTTATGGAAGTTGTGACTAGGCAACTGCCAACCCATGCTGCATGTCAAAGCAAAGCTCTGCAGCCCTGGCTCCAGCTGGAGGCAGAGTGAGGACACTGGGGAGGGTGGCAGTGTGCCCCAGCAGGGCGCCACAGAATGCCATTGAGCATGTTAGTTCACTCCTGCCCAGGGTCTGGCTTCAGCTTTGTAGGCTCAGATACCCTGTCTTGCCAGGGCCCCAGAGCCTCATGAGGCACAGGGCAGCTGACTCAACAAACCTCCTCTGCTCACTGAGTTCTGACCCTCTGGCCTCCTTGCAGCTCCTTAGACAAAGCAAGTGCCTTCCAACCTCAGGCTTTTATGTTTCCTGTTCCATCTTACCCAACTGGTTTCTGTTTCTCATTGTTGTGTTAGCCTTCCCTGCCCCCCATGTCTTAAAAAGCACCATCCCAGTGACTCTCTGTCCCATTTATCTGCTTTACTTTGTTTCTAACACTTATCACTATGTGCACTGATGTATTATGTCTTTGTCTACTTGTTTATTTCCGTCTTCGTTACTAGAATGTTAGTGCTATGATACAAAGGACCGTGCCTTTTCACTTCTGTATTTTCAGCACCAAGCACCATACCATGGAGAAAGTAGGCATCAGTTAATAATAGTCCTTGAACTGTCAAGAGACTCTTGAGATGCCAGCTAGTAAGTTTACTTTGCAAAGTGCACCATTTAGTGGACAGGGTGGTCAGGTCAGTCTGACCGGGGCAGGCTCCACCCCCTTGATGGCCTCATAGTCCCCTCAGGGGACTATGATGGCTGGAGGGTTGCTTATGGAACACGGAAATGCTTGGCACCAAGTCTAATGTGAGAACCTTGGATGCTGCCCGCTTCCTCTGTCTGTTTCCCAGGGGAGTTGTGGATCGATTCCTTGCCCCACGTACACAGTCACCGCACACCACTGTGTAGCCTGCCGGCTCACACAGGCCTGCTGGCTCCCTGCCTGTGCACAATGCCAGGCTGTGTCCTGCATGTCTGCCCCTGCCATCCTCATTTTTCCATGCTTCCATCACTTACCCATGTGCTTTTTATCTGACACTATTTTGGGGCCATGTTGGGGGCTACTGTCAAGTTTTATGGTGCTGAGAACCACTCAATCATTTTTTTAAAAAAATTTTCTTAATTCATTAAACACAACATACTATGAGCCAAGCCACCATGCTAAGTGCTTGGGATGCAGTGATGGAACAGCCCTACAGTGTGGGGACAGACCCTAGGTTAGACAAATAAGTCTCCATATCGTAATTACACTTGCGCTGAGTGCTGGGAAGGAGAGGTGTGGGAGTGGGAGAGCTCTTGCAGGTGACTGCATGTCCCAAAGCTGGGGGATGTGAGTTGGGTTCACAGTTTAACTGCCAGAGGACAGTCTGAGTTTATAAAGTCTTGGTTCTAATCACTGTGTCCATGGACCTCCCCATGGCCTGTGGTCCCTTCCCCTAATTATGGGTATAGGCAGTCTGTCCACTGAGGACAGACTGGACAAAAAGTCCAGTCCTTCTGACAGTGGCCCAGAGACCTGGCCTCTTGCTCCTCAGTCAAACTCCTCTCTGGGATTTAGCTGCTATATACAGTGTTGCGATACCTATAGTACCTCAAGGTGGCATTCCTCTGTCTTGGGTCCCTGGTGGCAGGTGCAGCTCCAGTGTAGATTTTTGGTCAGTGGTGATTTCCCCCCACTGCTAAAGGGACAGGGAGCTACCCAGCTGTGGGCCCTGAGTGAGCAGGCAGAAGGAAGGTGGCAGGAGTAAGGGAGGGAAGAGTGACACCGTGGTGCTCATGCTCTCACACTCTCTCCTGCCCACCCCTGGGGGGAGGGCACAGCCTCAGAGCTCTGTCCACGCCGGAGTACGGAAGCTCCAAGGAACCTACGTTCCCACTGTTTTTCCCTGTTGCTTAAGAAAACAAGGTTTTCGGCTGGGCGCGGTGGCTCAAGCCTGTAATCCTAGCTCTCTGGGAGGCCGAGGTGGGCGGATCGTTTGAGCTCAGGAGTTCGAGACCAGCCTGAGCAAGAGTGAGACTCCATCTCTACTATAAATAGAAAGAAATTAATTGGCCAACTAATATATATAGAAAAAAAAAAAAGCCGGCCATGGTGGCACATGCCTGTAGTCCCAGCTACTTGGGAGGCTGAGGCAGCAGGATTGCTTGAGCCCAGGAGTTTGAGGTTGCTGTGAGCTAGGCTGACGCCACGGCACTCACTCTAGCCTGGGCAATAAAGTGAGACTCTGTCTCAAAAAAAAAAAAAAAAAAGAAAAGAAAACAAGGTTTTCACTAGAGTGTCATTTCCTGGTGGTTGATCTGTGACCAATGGACCGTGTGAACATTTCCTAATAGTCTCTGCCATCAATAGAGAAGCCCTCCCCAGTGAACATCTGTAATCTTAAAATTCACATTTGTCTCCTTCCTTCCAGTTGCCTCAACCCACCTTCGTTACTGTACATTAAACACATTTGGATGGTCGAGATTTATTCCCTCCTCTTTCATGACTCTGAGCCAGGCAATCTTGCTGGAGATACCAAGAAAAATAACCATCCCAGGCAGCTCATAGGAGCTAGGGTGGGGGAGCACAGAATCTCATGGGATCCTGGTCGAGCCCTGCACAGCTGGGGGCAGGAGGGGGTGTGGGCAGGGGGTGGGTGAGAGAAGCTTCCAGGAGGAGATGGTGGATAACCCCTGGGCTCAGTCTCAAGGACAGTGATCTCCCATCAGGGCCATTAGCAGAGCTGGGGCTCACCGATTTCCCAGGTGTGCGTGCTGGCACAGCCATGTGGCTGCCGGGAGCTGTTCCTCCGCCTGTTTTCCTCAGGAGTCCCCTGGCCTTGATGGCCTAGACAGGCTTTGTTCAGAATCCAGTGTAGCAGGTGGCACCCAGTAGCCACCCTGACAGACACACCATCCCGTTGCTGGCAGAATGAAGCTCCTTCCAGTTCTAAGGGCTCCAGTTCTGTGAGGCCCCCTCAGATGCCGAACTCAGAACTCCTGGAGTTTTCATTCTGAAGGCTCCTGTGTATACACGTTAAATTAAATAAATTTGTATCTTTTTCTCCTATTAAAAAAAAAGGAGAGAGAACTAACCACCATTGGCTTAAGGAGTCTTGTAGCATTGGAATGGATTAAGCCATCCAGACCAACCCTGCGGGCAGCCCGAGCCAGGCTCCTCTTCCCTGTCTACACAGCAAGGAACACAGTCTTGATTTAGGAGTTGGAAATAGTAACGTCAGGGTGAGGTTGATGGTACTTAACAAAACAGCTGGGCTGGCCCTGCCCTGTGTGACTCATTTCCTCTGTGTAGACAGCCATGTAGGGTGGCCCAGCCTGCTTCCTTGCCCCCGCTTTTCCATGTTTAGGCACAGAAAGGCAGGGAGGGCTTGAAATAGTGGAAAAAAGGAACTAGAATCCATTCCCACAGCCCAATGACCCCAGACACTCCCCACTTCCCCCGCTAGTGAGCAACCTCAGACTCAGTGAGAGCAGCAGAAGGAGGGGGCAGGCCTGGCTGTCTAGGGCGCAGGGGCTGGCACAGAAGTGGGGAGCAAAGGCAGAGGCAGCTGGCGAGGCCCCTGAGTCCTGCTTGCCAGGCCTCCCTCATCTCAAACCCCGAAACAGGGCCGAAAACCCTACGTGCTGGGGCTGCTGGATTTCCACATGCATAAGGATGAAGTCACATCCCTTCGTTATACCTGACACGGATATTGACTCAAAATGGATCAGAGAAATTTTTATGTTCCAGAGGCTACCATCAAGAAAGTGAAGACACAATTCACAGAGTGGGAGAAATTATTTGCAAATCATATATCTGATAAGAGTCTAGTATTCAGAATATATATAAAAAACCCTTACAACTTGTGTTAGTTTCCTAGGGCAGCCATAACAAAGTACCATTAACTGGATGACTTAAAACAACATAAATTTATTCTTTGATAGTTTTGGAAGGTAAATTATCAAAATCCAGATGTCAGCAAGGTTGGTTCCTTCTGGAGATTCTAAGAAAGAATCTGTTCCATGCTTTTTTCTTAGCTTCTGGTATTGCTGGCAATCCTTGGCATTCCTTGGCTTATAGACACATCACTCCAGTCCCTTGCTCCGTCATCACATGGTGTCGTCCTTCCATGTCTTTGTCTTCACTTGGTGTTCTCTGTGTGTGTGTCTTTTCTCCTCCTCTTATAAGGATGTCAGTCATACTGGGTAAAGGGCCCACCCTACTCCAATGTGACCTTTTCTTAAGTTAAAGGTACAAAGACTCAATTTCCAAATAATGTCACATTCTGAGTTACTAGAGGTTAAAACTTCAACATGTGTTTTGGGGGGACACAATTCCACCCATAACAACTCAACAACAAAAAGACAACCCAATTTAAAATTGGGCAAAGGGGCCAGGCATGATGGCTCATACCTGTAATCCCAGTACTTTGGGGGGCCAAGGTGAAAGGATCACTTAAGCCCAGAAGTTTGAGGTTGCAGTGAGCTGTGATGACGCCACTGCACTGTAGCCTAGGTGACAGAGCAAGATCCTGTCTAAAAAAACAAAGGGAGGGAGGGAGGGAAGGAAGGAAAGAGGGAGGGAGGGAGGGAATGGAAAGAATGGAAAGAAAGAAAAGAAAAGAGAGAGAAGGAAGGAAGGAAGGAAAGGGAGGGAGGGAGGGAAAGAAAAGAAAAGAAAGAAAACAGGCAAAGGGATTGAATAGATTTTTCTAGGAAGGAGAGGACAAAGAGAGGAAGAAAAAAGAGGCAAAGGAATTTAATAGATTTTTCTCCAGAGAAGATGTAGAGATGACCCATAAGTATATGAAAAGATGCTCAATGTCATTAGACATTAGGGAAATGCAAATCAAAACACAATGAGATAGCACTTCTACCCATCAGGATGGCTATAATCCAGAAGACAGATCATAACAAATGTGGGAGAGTTTGTGGAGAAATTGGAACCTCATGCATTGCTGGTAGGAATGTAAAATGGTAAAGCCACTTTGGAAAACAGTTTGGCAGTTCCTCAGGAAGTTAAACATAGTTACATATGATCCAGCAGTTCTACTCCTAGGATATTCCCAAGGAATGAAGACATAAGTCCACATAAAAACTTGTATATGAATACTCATAGCAGCATTATTTATATTAATAATAGCCAAAAAAGTAGAAACAAGCCAGATGTCCATCAACTTATGAGTGGATAAGCTACCATCAGACAATGGAATGTTATTTGGCAATAAAAAGGAATGAACACTCATACATGCTTACAACATGGATGAGCCTTGAAAACATCATGTTAAGGGAAAGAAACTAGTCATAAAAAATTACATGTTATATGATTCCATTTATATGAAGTGGCCAGAACAGGCTGTTTCTATAGAAACAGAAAGTAGATTAGTGGTTGCCTAGAGCTGGGGTGGTCAGGGGGAAATGAGAGTGGGTGCAGATGATTATGGGGTTGCTTTTTAGAGTGATGAAAATGTTCTAAACTTAGATTGTGGTGATGGTTGTGCAACTCTGTGAATATACCAAAACTATGGAATTGTACACATTAAATGAGTCAATTTTAGGTATTCGAGTCATATCTAAATAAAAATTTTGGCTGGTTAGGTCTGCTCATGTCTATAATCCCAGCAGTTTGGGATGCCGAGGCAAGGTGATTGCTTGAGGCCGGGAGTTCAAGACCACCCTGGGCAACACAGTGAGACCCTGTCTCTACAAAAAATGAAAAATATTAGCTGGGCGTTGTAGCATGTGCCTTAGTCACAGCTATTCAGGTGGCTGAGGCAGGAAGATCACTTGAGCCCAGGAGTTGGAGGTTGCAGTGAGCTATGATGATACCACGACACTCTAGCCTGGGTGATAGAGTGAGACCCTATCACAAACAAATAAATAAATAAAGTGGTTTTTTAAAAAACTTTAAAACAAAAATCAACCTCTGTCTTCTTTCTCAACAGAAAAGCAAGAGCTGGATCTCAGAAGATGACTTCTACCGGCCGCCCCAGGAGCAACCCCTGGAGAGAGCTTCGGATTGCCCCATAGCTGCTTTCAGAGGGCCTCCAGAGGCAAGGCCTGGTCTCCACAGGCATTTTTCTCAAGGACCAAGAAAAAGCTGCTCCCTGGGGGCACTAGACAAAGCGTGTGCGTCTTTCCCTGGAAGCAGGCAAAGCCAGGCGGCCCCAGCGCAGGAGCACAGGAACTTCTGGGTGGTGCATCGCAGGCAGATGGGTAGGTGACTCTCGGGTTCCAGGTGGGCCCCATCTGCAGGGACTGTGCCTTTCAGAAAGCAGCTCTTAAGTCTTGTTTTCCATGACCAAATGGGCGATGTGTTCTCACAAGAAAAACCTCGTCCCAGAATGTATTAATGAGAAGCATTCATGCTCAGTAATTCAGGAAGGCATTTTAGGAAAAGTACTGTATTTTCTTATAAAATCTTAATAAAATAATGCTCAAAACTTCTTACAGAGTACAAAAATACTGTTTCATCTGTGGAAACAGAAAATATTTGCCTTGAAATTACTCTATAAAACTTGTGATTATAGAGAACTTTTGATTCTATCTGTAGCTCAGAGCAAACCTGGTTGGTTGAAGCCCTAGGTGTTTTCACTGATCTTTCCAAAGACTTTTATCTTAGATGGTTTATTTAACAGCTCTGGTTCAGTTTACCAGATCTGCTATTTATTTAGTGTCTTCCTTTTGCTATTTACAGTGAGGCCAGCTTGATCTCCACACCCTGTGGAATTCCAGAAAGCGTTAAATAACTAGAACGTAATTTTTCTGTAACCCTCATAATGGGTTTCACCTTCAAAACAAAGCAAAATTGTGTGCCCTAGTCTGTCTCCTCATTTTCCATTTGCAGTGACCCAGCAGAGAATTGTGCCCAGGGCAGGGCCCTGGGCCAGGCGCTGTGGTAGAGCCTGGTCTCCAGGCCGGCTCCTGCTCCATGTGTCCTTCAGCCCTTGTGCTGGCTGTGGCCTCTGACCGGGCCAGAGAAGGTGCACTTTATGCCCAGGCCTTTGGGTTCTCTGAGGGGTAGGAAACCCCGTACAACAGTGTGAAACCCCCCCCCCCCCCCCAGGCTGACGGAGAGAGAATTGTGTGTCCTTTTGAACCTCTGGTTGGTGACAGACCCCTGGGGAGCAGGGAGCATTGAGCAGTATATGGGTACACAGGCCTCACTCACTCATTCATTCAGCAAATATTAATTGCGCATCTGTGATGTGCTAGGCATTGTTCTAGGTGCTGGGGACACAGCAGGAAGCAAAACAATGTCCCTCTCTTCATGGGATTTAGGGAGAGACAGGAAATAAGAAAATTAACAAGTAAATGTAGAGTATGGTCAGGTGGTAACACATGCTTTGGAGAACAGTAACTCAGGGAGTGCCAAGGTGGAGAGTACACCATTGACATTTAGGGTGGTCAGGGAGGCCCCCACAAATAAAGTGACATTTGAGGAGATAGGGGTGGAGGGAGGCACCAGGAGATCTGTGCATTTCAAATGCAGAGAGAACAAATGCAAAGACCTCACGCTGGAAACACGCTTGACATGTCCAGGGAACAATGGAGACTAGAGTGGCAGGTGCAGAGGAGATGGTAGAGGGGCCTGTGGGCTTCTGCTTTGAGGGACACTGCAGAGCTTTGGGCAGAGGGACATGCTCTAACTAACCTTTTAATCAGGTCATTGTCCCCCAGGAGGTAGTGGTGGACCTGGTGAGAAGTGGGGTTCTGCATGTGTGTTGAAGGTAGAGTCACAGGACTTGCTGATGTCGCTGTGAAGGAAAGAGTCTAGAGTAACGCCAAGGATTTTAGCCCAAGCAACTGCAGGAATGAATTTTGCCATTTTATAAATAAGGAACATTAGGGAAGACTCAGGTTTGCAGCGGGAGACTTGGGGATGCATTTTGGGTGTGCTGACTTGAGGTCCCTGTTAGACGCACACGAAGCAGGTGGATACATGAATCTCAAGTTCAAGAGCGAGGTCTAGGCTGGGGGTAGCAATGGGGAGTTATTGGCATAGAGCCCTGCAAGCATGTGAGATCAGCTAGGGAGGGGGTGTCGGCAGAGAGAGGGGGTCCTGGTACTGAGCTCTAGGTGCCAGCCCCGGAGGACAGGGGGAGGAGGAGCAGACCAGGGGGATGGAAGGAGATGAGGGCTGGGGAAGGGGCCTTTTAGTTTGGCAACGGGGAGGGCATTGCTGGCCATTCCAGGGACGGTTATTGTGGAATGAGGGGACAAGCATCTAATCTGAGCGGGTTCAAGGAGGAATGGGAGCAAGGAAAGGAGAGGGAGTTTCCATACCTGAAGCAGTTTTTCTGTAAAGGGGTCCAAGAAACAGGTGGTAATTAGAGATGTGAGTGGAGATAAAAGTGTTTCTAAAGATGGGAGGAGCAACAGCTTGTCTGTGTGCTGATGGGAATGACCCAGGAGAGAGAGGGAGAACTTGCTAGTGAGATGTCCTTGCCCTCGAGTACATGGCAGGGGACTTCCGGCACAGGTAGAGGGATTGGCCTCACACACAAGCGACAGGAGGGAAGAGGATGAGTGTCGTGATCAGGGCATGGAGGTAATCTTTTGAGTGCTTTTATTTGCTCAGTGAAATACAAGAAGCAAGGTCATCTGCTGAGCGGGAGGATGGGGCAGAGGTGGTCAAAAAATATCCCCATCCAGCTTTCAGAAGCATGTTTGACAGTGCCCACATCTGGCCATTCTAAGGGCAGTCACTGTGTCCACGCCCACCGCAGGACATCAGGCACCAGAGGTTGCCTTGGGTGGTAAGGGGACAGGCCCATCATCTAACACGCCTCTTTCTGCCTCCAGGGCTGTCCAACCCGTTCCGGGGTCTCATGAAACTGGGCACAGTGGAGCGGCGGGGGGCAATGGGCATCTGGAAGGAACTCTTCTGTGAACTCTCCCCACTGGAATTCCGCCTCTACCTGAGCGACGAGGAGCGCACCTGTGTGGAGAACTGCTCCCTGCTGCGCTGCGAGGCTGTGGGGCCGGCCCACAG